>JAOQMQ010000005.1:19827172-19837873 GCA_027563845.1 Erythroxylum subrotundum | reverse complement strand
AACGAAAAAGATAACACAATTCAACCCCCCCTTCTTGTGTATTGATTATTATATTACTAACGTGTGATTCAACTTCAACGTGAACCTGAGGTAATGGGTAAGCACAGGACGGCAAGAATTTGCGGGTGAAAACCAGAAGTAGTTCATAGAAAGAAACAGAGACCTCAATACAGTCAAGTCACCAACCAAATCCACTTAGATGAATCAGTAAACACAGAGAAAGAAAAGTAACAATTGACTAAATGAATACATTTTGCTATGCTCCCAACTTTAAGCAACTGGTGGGCGAAGCACATGATCTTGTGAAGTATCCACAGCAGCAGGTGGCATGAATTGCCACATTGCAACTCCTGGGTAACTAATAAAAGGGACCAACTTGTTACCAGGTGCTTGGCCTTGGGCAGCAAACGCTGCAGGGATCGCTGGAGGGGGAGGCAAGAAACTAGGTTGTGTGTTCATGGCTTTTAGTTGCTGCTCCAATTTATCTTTCTCCGCCTTTAGCCTCTGCTTCTCATCACGAAGCTCATTCTTCTCAGTCTACACAGGGCAAACAGCAATTTTAGTACTTTGGTTGCCACAGCTGTTGCTCAGTTCAGAATGTCTAACATCACACGAAAGGAAGGCATCACATGTAGAATCATATATAAAAAAAAATTCTATCATTGCATTCACATGTTACTGAAAAGAAAAAGAACTTGTAAAGAAAAATTCACCTTCAACTCTTTGATCTTCTCTTGAAGACCTGAATTCAAGTCTTTCAACTTCTGTGCTTCACCTCGTAATTGCGTCACAATTCGAATGGCATCAATCAAAATAGCTGCCTTGTCTGTTTTAGGAGGCCTTCCGTGCTCCAAGATAGAACCCAATTCCATAAACCTAACAACAAAAACAAAGAAAAAGGTAGGAACCTGTCATTTTCTATGATCTAGTTGTTTGGTCCTTTTACTATAAATGTTCACTTTTTTTTCTTTTTCGGTTGGGGGAGGGATTTGAGCATGTGTGGGTGGTGCAGGAATAAAAGAGAGAGATTAAGACAGCACTTGTAATTTAGCCTATCTCTCCGCAGCTTCTCCCTACATGCCTTGGAGCTAGAAGCACCAGATGCTTCAGATCTAACCCTGCATCAACAAAAGATGACAAAGATGAAATTCCTACGACCAGTTATTGCTCCTTCAAATCCAATACTTTAATGTTCAAATCAATCAAGGAACAAGAGAGACATATTCCACCACTCTATCAACACAAAAAGAAGATGGAATGAACAGCATACTTGAGTTACATGATAAACTTGTATTGCACTAGAGAATGAGAAGCCAAAGAATTAAAAAAGAGACTTATGCCAATTCGTTACTATTTGCTCAACATGTATTGCTTTGAAGTAAAAAGCCATATGCCAACAAGAAGCTCGCAACTGTTTAAAAATAAGAGAGAAATTATGATTTCATTTCTAGTGTTCCAGCCTCTGAAACCTAGACAACAATTCCATGAAATTCCGCCAACAAACCCTTCCACAGAAAAGGTATGAAAACGCATGGCAATTCTTAGTCAAGACTAAAGACTTTATACAACAAAAATCACCTTAATGCATCATAAAGCGCTGTAGGAGGACTAGTGAACACATAGTTTTCAAAATAATAAACAAAAATATACTCAAAGCAAGTAATGTACCTCTTTTTTGAACTGGACTCCTTATGGGTATCAGAATCCCCAAGTGAACCATCAATCTCCACGCTGAAAAGGTTACGTTGCTCAGAAATAGAAAGATAAATCAAGAAAACATAAAAGGTTCAACTGAAATGATTACATCATGTCATCAGAAATGAAATCCGTTATTGGTAATAAATATGAACATTGCTTATGAAAATATCAAAAGCAAGTCCTTTCTAAAACATCAGAGGAATATGCTTGATTGTCCTCCAAATCTAAGGAAAGCAATAAACTGGAATTAATTTAAAAAGCACTTGAACATCCTCATCTACGAAAAAAAAAAGGTAAAGAATTAAAGGAAAGGATATCATAACCTACTAGTGCCCAGAAGTACACGTTTAAACATAGCCCAAAAAGCTCAGATTCTGGCTAAGAAACTCCAGACACTTAATAATAGCATAAAGTATCATAAGAAGAAGCCGAGTACGTAATGGTTAAACCTACTAATAAGAGCTCTACAACCATAATTCGAAGCATATGGTCAAAACCCAGTCATGTTCTAGGAGACTAATTCGAGCCAATTTCAGCTAATACCCTTCCGAACTCCATTTCATACACACAGAAAAAAAAAAAGCAACTGAAAATAAGCCAAATATTCCACCCATCGCAATAGATGATTACCTACTCCAATTATCGGGAAATTGAAACAAGCTCAAAGCAGTAAATCAGCTAAAAGAATCCGATTCCATAAACACCATCGAACCCCAAATCCCGAACGAAGTAAAACAAAAAAGAAATCCAAATTGGAAAGAAAATTAGATGAGTCTTAATTATACCCGACATCCGTGGAACCGTTAAGAGGTTGTACGGGCCAAGAGAAGCTAGAAACAGGAACAGAAAAGTTAGGGTCTGGAACAGTTATGTCATCGATCAATCCGTACTCGATCAGCCAATTAGTGTTCTCTGGAGAAACCATTTTGGAAGCGCACTTATTGGGTTGTCTTTTGGGGAGGTTGCCGGAAAAGTGGATCGATTTTCCGGGTATGAGTGGAGGTGCGTGGCGTGTTCGGGCGAAGAGAAAATTAGGGAGTTAGGATTAATAATTTTCCCGGGAAAAGAAAGAAATTGCGTGGAAAACGACTTGGGTCTGTGTTGTGACTTGTCAGAATGGTGGCGTCGTTATGAAAATCGTCACGTGGGCTTGCCAATTTGGGCCACCTGAATTGATAATCATACTTCTTAAATCAACTCCATTTTCTATTTAAGTGGTGGAATCAAAGTACACGCAATGCGAGGAATGACCTAAACCATTCTACGTCCAAGTAATTCATTGAGGAATTTGATACTGCTTCACCTATCTATCAATCATAACGCAACATCTCATTATTTTGTTCTCCAATACGCTTTAACATAATATTAATCACACAACATGGTAATTAGATAAGCGTCGAGTTTGTTTGAAAACTGGCTTAAGTTATATTATCAGTAATTAAAATTTATAGAGACGTAATCACTTCCACAAGTAGTGAAATGCTAACTCATTACTCAAACTTACGTTTATCATCCTTTTTTGTTATGATCCATTTGTTAATAATATTTGTATGTTTGTTTTGATTATATGATAATAAGTGTCAAAAATATAAATCAAATTGAATTAAATTTTATATTTTGAAAAAGCATTTAACTATAGTTTTAAATTTAAAGAACTTATGTACCATATTTATAGAAAATTAGTATTTTATGTCTAAAAATTACAATGCTCATTTTCACATCAATAAAATTATTACTATGCATGGAGCGGCAATGGGTCATGTTCAAACTTGGTTAAGCTTGAACCTTGATCAAACCCAAAATATTAGCTTCCATGTTTCATTTGGATTACATTTGGCGTGTTTTCTATTCTTGGATTAAAATAGGTTGCTTCCATGTTTCCTCACTTGAGATTTGTTAGAGGGAACCAAATTAGCTTGTGCCAATTTACACTTGGAACTGGTGACTTTAACATATCCCTACATGAAGAATTAGTGAAGTAACCATTAAGATTCCTATTCCACTATATGGTATCTTGTTTATTAACATATCTTTGCATAAAGAATTAGCAAAGTAGCCATTAAGATTCCTATTCCATTATATGGTATCTTGTCTATTATGATTGAGAGTAGTTCATAAGAGTTGATCAGTAACAAAGGTTTTGGAAAGAGCTTCCAAGACACTAGCTTTACTTCCTATCACTTCCTTAATAGTCACTAACTCGGGTATTACTATGTAAAGAGAGTTTCAATAGCTTCTCTCAAAGGTTATAATCCAGTCCAATCATTATATTATAAACTTGTTTTCACACCATCCCCTGTCTGAACCTTGATATAAGGCCTGACTATAACACCAAACTTTATAATTTGAGACATGGATTAAGAGGAGTTATACCTTGATTGCATTGTCCAAAAATTTTCATTTCTAGACTAAAGAAACCTTCTCGTCATTCTTTCAATTGATTTACTAATATTAAAAGGAATATGAGGTATGAGGACTAATGAATACATAAATTGTTTAGGATTGAATTGATGAGTTGTAGCCTCCCTACTAGCAATAGGCTCTTATTGCACCAATGGGAGATTCTCTTATGTATTTTTTCCAAGAGAGGAAGGTAATCATTAAAAGAAAGGTTCCTTGAGCTGATGAGGATCTCTAAATATGTAAAAGGGGGTCTACACTACCTTAAACCATTTAAAGAGGAGAACTAAGGGGCTAAATACAAGGCATTTGATGAGAGAAACATCTAACTCTTCTCTTATTAATAGAAAGATTAGATAGCTCCCTGAAAGTACTCATAGCTTTTATTAAGGTACTTATTAAATTGCTATCGACTTTTGAAAAGAGAATCTAAGTCATCTACAAAGCATAAGCTATTGATCCTTAACTTTTTACACTTTGAATTATATTTAAAGAGTTGTTCTTAATTAATGGATGTCATAATCAATCTTGTTAGAATTTCCATTACTAAGGTGAAGAGATATGAGGGTAATAGGTCATTTTATCTTAAAGCTTAGCTCCCTTGATGAGATTAGAGGGTTTCCCATTGATCAAAACACTATATGAAACTAAAGTTCTATATTGTTCAACCATTCTACAATTTAATGAGTGAATGTAAATGACTTTATAAGATAAAAAGCCAATCCAAATAAATAAAATCCTTTTAGAAGTCTATTTTAATAGCACAATACTTGCTTAAATGTCTCCTATTATATCCCTTATAGATCATGACGTTATCTATAATCTATCGAGTTACAATTAAAACTCCTTGAGAAGCATTGAAGTATTTAGGAAGAATCTCCTTTAGTTTACTTATGATCAACTTGAATATGATCTTATGTAATGTGTTACAACATTAGAATGGTTTGTAATATTTTAGAGAACCAATTGAGGAAATCTTATTAAAGAGATAAATTAATATTTTATTGGCTTTCTTTAATAATTTACCGCTATTCAGGAACTTCAACATAGCTTTAACCACCATGGTTCTAGTGTTCCTCCACATTTTGTGGAAGAAGAAACCATTTAACCTATCAGGTCCAGGGGCCTGATGGGATGGATTGAGAAGCTACCTTCCTCTACATCTCTTTTAATGAAGGGTCTAATGAGAGAATTACCATCTTAAGGAGTGATTTGTTTATTAATGATAAACTCTAGCATCTGAATAAAATAATGATTGTTAGTTGGTGTGCCAATGATGTTTGAGAAAAAAAAGTGAATGCTTTATGTAACATTTTTGTTGAAAGTTAACTTGGACTCTCTGGTTATTTATAAGAGAGACAATCCTATTAAAGTTTCTCCTTCCTGTAACACTCTTATAGAGATAAGAAACATTTCTATCCATGTCCCCCAATCAATGCACCCTTTCCCTTTACTTCTAAAGTGAATGATTATAAGAAACTACTTGAGTGTATTAGTAGAGAGATGTTGTTTCCTCATCTATTAATATTGGACCCCGTTTTCGGAGCCCAACTCGTCCGGAATATCATAAAACTTGAGCTTATTCCAAAGAAATCTCCTTAACCATCATCGGTTCATCTTTATGCTCGGATGCCATAAATGTTGGGTCCCAGAATCTTGGCAAGCCGGGTTTGCCGCGACAAACTTCATGTTTCGCTGCAGCGAACTGACGAAAGCTTCTGGAAGCCCCCTTCAGGAAAAATTCACCGCATCGAAGTTCCCATATTAGACCCAAGCATCTCTCGAGATAATTACGCCGCAGCGAGAAGCTTGACTTTGCCATGGCGAAGATGCACAATCAGCCACAATAAGACCTTTCAGGAAGGGTTCGCTCAAGAGCCTTCCCTAGGTCTCTACATCTATCTAATCCTTACTTGTTTAGCTTCAAGATCTTCAAACTTCTTCAAGATCTTCAAAACCCTAGCTTCTCCAACATACACAATCATCATCTTGTTAAAGTAGAATAGATAGGTATTTTATCAAGAAGAAAAGCTAGCAAGAACCTAGTGATGGAAAGGTTCATCTTTGGTACTTAAAGGAGAGAGTTTTGTGAGAAGGAGGGGAAATGAAGAAAGAGAAGAAGATTTGAGCATGTATTGTGAGTGGCAAATGGTCTTTAACTTAGGATAAATTCGTGAGTGGATGCCACTTGTCACCTTTTTGTGGTCTCCAATTGGTTCTTTTAAAAAGCTAGTCTATTTGTTTTCAATTTCTAATCCAATTGTCTCCTAATTTTCAATGACACTTGTCATTAAAGCTTAACGTCACATATAAAATTTTCCACTACCATTTGACTTTCATTTCTACCACTATTCATTAATTATTCTGCCACTAGACATTTTTCTTAGTCCGAAATATCTTTAAATTCCAGAAATTTCCAAATTTTTCAGATATTTTCCTAAAATTCACCAAAATTCCGAATCACTAAATACACGCTCCCAATCAGTTTTCAACATACAAAAACCACAAATTCTAATCCAACTATTTGTACTTCTCCCATTCAGTTTTCAATACAAATAATTCAAATTTCTCAGTTTAAGCACATATATAATCAATCATAAAGACCTCATAATTACTATAAATCATGCTTAACTCCAATAAAATAATAAGAAAATTTTTGGGGGCCAACAACTCTCCCCCTCTTAAAAAGAATTTCGTCCTTGAAATTCTTATCTGATATCAGGGTATGTCTCCTCAAATTCAAAAATCCAAACACATAGTTGGATACTTTACATCAAACAAATGACATACATTCTCAGTAGTATCTTCTACCTCTTATGCTTGAGTCTCCGCTAGGGATATGACTCCAATATTTACTTTTGGTTCATTAATAGTCATTAATTCCTTAAAATGGGACACGTAATTCACACGATATGATTCGATAAAACATCGCTATCACAAAAAGGTTTCTTACCTCAATCATCTACACTGTTTCCACGATCTTTAGCACTCAACTATATTCCTCATTACTATTTCAGCTATTCTTAATACCTCAATAAGATCGATTTCAACTGTTCATGATATTTCACTGATTTCAATTCCTGTCGCACTTTACTTGATCAAAATATTCTTTACAATAAAACTCAAAGAAATAAAAGGCATATTCGTTTACTCTCATATTTTGGTATGTACCCTTAAGATCATTACATCTTATATACCAAAGTAATTTCGGTAGGTCACCAATTTATATCCCATGCTAATGACATGTCAATCGCAATTGATTTTGAATAACCTCTGAATAGACTATTCAAAAATTACTCCTCCATAGTAGTTACCTTTTCAACATAATCAATTATACCATACTTCCATCGTGTTACTCTGATTCATCTCATGATTTTAACTCTAGGGATCATAGATTATCTCTTATACTATATACAAATATAGATCTCGTATGTACTCAATCACATTATTCACCACTATAACCACATGATCGAATATATTCTCATAATAACTGGTCTACTTAACCTTGAGAACTTCTACATATATCACTATCATTTGTTTCATTTTCCATACGTACGTTCTTAATCAATTTAGAAGTATAGACGCATAGCCATCTTGAAATTCTGATATCAAATTCACTAACATAATCTTATACCGGGTCATAACTCTTATCACACTAATTTAAACCATCATTCTAAATTCCATGTTCAACCTTTTAATTCCACTTTGCTTGTACCCCCTAAATCTTGTCATTTCCACTTATGTCTCTATTTCTTCTAAGTCAACTCATGAAAATATTTTCACATCCATATCAATTCAAGTACTTATCCACAACCAAAATTTTGTCACCATATTCACTGACATAATCACAATTACTTAATCTATGTCTAACACATCGGACTACGTAATATTTCTCATTTCTAAATATCCACAAACTTTCATTTCCTCATATCACGAAATGCCCATGTAAGATCCCAATTCTGGCACTCTGATACCACAAATGTTGGACCCCATTTTTGAAGTCCAACCCTTGAACCATAAAACGGGTGTATTATTGCTCGTCATACAAACGTGAGCGTAATCCAATGAAATCATAAAGTTTAATGTCTCATACCATTCCGATTTTTTTCAATAGATAAACGACAATCCATTCTTATGATATGTCCTCAATCATATTGTACTTGCCAAAATTCTCCGAGAGAAACCCCACTAACCCCTTCAGGAAAAGTTCGTCGCGGCGACAAATATAACTTCGCCGCGGTGACCTTGAAAGACTGACTTCGCCGCGGCGACCTTGAAAGACTGACTTCTCCGGGGCAAACGGATGGTAACCTGCTGAGATCCTTAGGGAAAAGTTCGTCGTGGCGAAACCCCTGAAATCTCAACCCCTAAACCTAAAATTTCCAGTGGTTTCTACAATTACTCTTACCTTAACTCTTGCAGAATATCATAAGACTATCAAATCCTTACTTTCACTCTAAGTTGTCCCAAATTCACTCCCTCTAAGGTAACATCATTTCATGACAATTCAATTACCAATGTTATTTCATTCAACTTTCTAATCTCTACTCATTTAATTCATTTCTCATGACTAATTCTCATTATTCACAATTCCTATCTTTCTCCCATAACATCTCACTTATGTATCAACAATTCATGATCAAAATTCATCATTTCAACCTTATCCATACGTAAATTCATATTTCCATTCAACATCATCCATACATAATTCATAATTCATTAACATCAAAAGATAAGAGTTCTTACAAAGTCGTAATGACATTTCAAACCACAATACATCATTGTATCAAAAATCCCAAAATACATAAGGTACTTGAACCAATAATACTTGAAATGTGACTAAAACCTCATGGTTACAAAATCTATCTTAAAATACAAAAACATGCAAAATCGGAGTTAGGCCTTGACTTTCTTTCACTCCATCTTTTGCTCATCACCTGGACAGGGGGAGGAGAATGGGGGTGAGCTTAAAGCTCGTGGGCAACAAGTTTATAATCGAGAAATAAGCAAAAACCATTTTCAAAACTCATTGCCATGGTACATTTTCGAAACTATAGTAATTTTACATTTAAAAATCATAAAACACTTATTTCATGAAATTCTCAATTTGTCAAACAATTCATAATAGCACAAATCATGTATGCATCAATCTTGTCAAACAAAATCATGAGCACATGAGTACATCAAAATGGTTTGGGTGGATCCAAAATAGAACGTATTACATAGTTCCACATAATGGTCCTGTGTAGCCGTGAACAGAACGTACTATTGCAATTCCATTTAATGGTCTTGCATAGCCGTGAACTTATAGGAGTCCATAAAGGAGCTCCATGCCACTAGCGGCCAGGCGAGAGAAGCCTTTTTGTCAAAGTGCACTTGACTTAACTTAAGGGACCACCACAAACCCACATACCATGTATTTCATAATCTTGTAAACTTGTTGCCTAAAATGGCACATTTTCAAAACTTGATTTTTCTTAACACTTTGCCACAAAGGCATATTTCAGAAACACAATTGTTCATGAACATGAAATATGTCACATTTCATCAACCAAATTCATACACCAACATATAACAATTTCTCAAATCATTCAAAAGCAATAATGCAACAATTATGAAGCAATTTGAAATCATTTTATTCTCTTGCTTTAAAGGAAACATATATGGCTCATTCATTCTATTATAAACATGAAACCCACCTTAGAAATCCTTGTTCAAATACTTGCTCAAAGGTGCATCACCCTTTGCTCCTCTTGCCTTCCTTGATTTCCTTTAACAGTAGCCAAAAATTCCGTTCAATAGGAATTCCAATTTATGATCAGGTAAATGAAGAAATTTGATAATAGTTTCTTCTCGAACAATGTTCCCTATTGTCTTAATTTTCTAATGACTCTAAAATCATTAAATTTGATTCAGTACTCTAAAAGTTATGCTCCAATCATTTTTGGTTTGTTCTAATACTAACACAACATTCTATGTTTAACTTCCATCCAAATATTGAAGTTCTTAGAAACTGAATTGGAACTTGATTCCTTCATACAAATTGTATTCTATGTCTCTAGTTTTCACCAAATCAAAACTCACCTCATTTGGATAACTACACAAAACGTTAATCCCAAAATACCGAAGTATGTTCGTGCTGGAAAGTTCGCCGCGACGAACTTTTACAGAAACGTACTCCGGGAACATTTTTTTGCTACATTTTCCAACTTTTTACTTCCAATCTTTCACATATAACCCATCTTAACCCTAAAACATCCCTTCTACTTCATTTGCAACTTCATTTCAACCCCAAAATCATTCACAAACCAATTCATAATCTATCTTTTGATCATTAACTAAACAATAACACATTTACATATACCATTCATCAACAACTTCCTACACATATTTAGTTTCATTTTCACTTCTAACTATCACAAAACATACATCATTCATCAAATCAAGAAGAATCACACTTATACTTACTTGTTTTACCCAAAGCTCCTTCAATCACAATGAAACCCTATCTTCTCCAACATACACTATCATCATCTTGCTAAAGTAGAATAGATAGGTCTTTTATCAAGAAGAAAAGCTAGCAAGAACCTAGTGGTGGAAAGG
>JAOQMQ010000005.1:19794942-19809827 GCA_027563845.1 Erythroxylum subrotundum | reverse complement strand
TCTTGAGCTAGAGAAATCCGATTGAGGTAATTTTTGATTCCAATTAATCTAGAGTCATGAAATTTTATTTTAGCATTGGGCCCTAAGTAGATCAATTGCATTGAGGAAAATTAGGGTAATTTTTCAAGATCAGTTCGGGAGTAAGCGAACAAAGTTCGAATTAAGTTTCTTCTGTGGTGAGGAATCCCTCCCTCGTGGGACGCGCGTCCAGGTGTCACGTAGGACATCGGACACGTGTCTCACCAGGGTAGGGTTCCAACATAATGTGTATTAATTTTTGTTTGATAGAGTTGGATTTCTTCAAAAGGAGCATTTATTAATTGAAGAAATTTACACATATTAGTCGCAACTTGGATAAGTTTTCTACTAATACGCATTTTATTTTCATTATGGACTATATATTGATGCATAGTTTAACAAATTTGACAGATAGGCATACTTTACCAACATTTTAGTGAATAAAAGGGTAGATTTGTTTTACCAATACTTCGGAGATAAGCATATTTTAATAAAGAGCGTAAAAGAATAGATCGATATTTATATATATAACACTCCTGAAGAAATATTTGAAGTGATCTGGGATCTAAATAAGTAAAACAGATAGATAAAAACGTAAAGATAGGCATACAAGCATGAATAATAATGAAGTAAACATAATTAGTAAGAAGTGAAAAGATAACTATTAATGAACACATGGTTAATATTCTATACAAGAATAGTCAATTCCTTGAGTTTTATCTAATAAATATTGCATAAGAAGTTTTGTAAAACCATATTTCAAACAGGTAAATAAAAAATCATTTAACTCATGTTTAGATAAGGAAGTAAAACTAAGAGCTAAAAAGATAAATATAGGTTTAAAGGAATGAATAATAAGTAAATAGACATAACTAATGATTGATGAAAACATAAAAATTAAAGAAGTCATACCTTAGTTCTCGTTTTCCTTTTAACGCTAATCCTTAGGCTAGACAGGAATGAGAGAGGGAAAGGATAACAACTAAAATGTTTATTTTTTCATAAGAGCAAATACAGAAGAGCTTACATTATATAGACAGAGAGACGGAACCTTCGTCTCAAAGAAAAGCATAAGAAAAGTAAAAGACAAAAGATACGAAAGATGATAAAGTAGAAAAGACTTAAAGTAAAGTAAAGAAAAGACTAGAGTGTTTTCTTTTTTCCTATTATCTTCTATGCAGTTGCTATTTCAGGTACAAAATCACCAATTGGACAATGAAGGCAGAGTTGTTCACTCTGCAGCAATCCCACCACGGTAGAGTCTCTATCTAACAGGTTCCAGGCCAAACAGAGGCAATTCACTCTAGCAGTCTAATAACCGCGAGCAGACTCATCTTAGGAAAGCAAATAACTTTACAGTTGATTTGTTTGGTTTGAGTGTTTTGGTTTGTAGCTATCTGTGCTCTCAATTGGAACATAGCATGTTGGTCCCTTTGCTACTTGTTTCTGTTGATTGGTTCAGTCTTTTTAGTCCTTTAAGCATTTCGGGTCTCCAGGAGGCTTAGGCTCCAGACAAGAAGCTTGATGTACTGCCATTTTAGAACCTTTTTCTTCTTTGGAGTTTCTTTTGTCCAGGGGGTCTTGTTCTCCGCTTTGTTGTGATGAGAGATCTTACTCTCTCTAGCCATGTACATACTTTCCTTTATTTATTAATTTCATTCTCTTACTGATTTAACAAAAAAAAAGAGACAATGACTTCAACTTTATGAAATAAATTTAACTTTAAACACAATCATTCAAGTTGTTCCAAATCATTAACTTGCAAAATCTGCATCTAGGAACTTTGGAGTACATTTATATATTTAATCAAGACCTAAATGTCAAGTTATTCACCCTTTTCAATTGTAGACACGCATTAATAATTATTTGGTCCTTCAAACTTTGTAACTACTCCTAAGTATGTTTTTATAAAAAGTTAAGCTATTTACAAGTTCGGTAGGTTTTTATTAGGAAACATGTTTTTATTTATTTACTTTTTGTGGACATGGACCTAGTTTTTTACACGGAGGCAAACATTGTTGATGAATGCCGATCCGGTTACTCGACTAAGTCATGCTTTTATTAAGCTACTTTGTTGGATCGTTATTATATCCTTTTGATGCGAAGACACACATTTGTGATGCGTGTCGATCCAGTTACTCTTCATCACGTTCTAAACTAGCTATTAACTCTATTCATAACCTGAAAACCAGTGAAATAGTTATTTATTTAAAAGTTAGCAAACATTTATTTCTTTATGTAATGCTTACCTTGTTGCTTTAGTTACTCGTTTTCATGAAAAAATACTAGCAAAGCTACTGAGTCGAAAGACCTAAAATTGTGAATGAATGTGACAATTTAGAGGGTGACAACTAACACTAAATCCTAATTAATTTGCATATTTAGCTAAAGAACCAAGATTACTAATTTCGCTAGCTAATTACTCTTCACAACATAATATATTATGTTTAAAATTAAATCAATTTCATTCCATCTAAGCCATCGACACATTCACACATTTCACAATATGCAACCTAACAAACTATTATACAATATGCAAAATTCACACTCAAAACAAAACACACAACCCTCCCCACACTTGAATAACACATTGTCCTTAATGTGAGAAGGAGACAAACAAACACACAAGGGGGAAATAAAACACAATATGCAAAAATATAAGAAGAAAATACTAACAAAAAATAAAAGAGAAGGGTTAGAACACGAAACCGTTTATGGTGATGGAGGTGGTGATGGCGATAGTGTTGAGACCAAATCCGCTTGACATCGAGAGCATTTCCCTATCTTATAAGTGATTCAAGAGAGTAAAAGAATTAGCAATCCAAACCATTCCAAATCATCCAAAACTTATTTTAGAATTTAAAACAAACCTAACTACACAACAATTTAAATCTAACTACTAAACGTGCTCATTTAGGGTCATTAGCTTGACCTTACATCCTTGTAAGCTTAGCTTGGACCAATTATGAGTGACTTGCTTCCACCCTTCTCGTTCAACATCAATTTTGTACCCTGTGAGTAAGCTACAAATTGCAAAATGATCTGAAGGAAAATAGTGATAAAGTTGAGAAGACCAATTAATTTCAATAATGTTCTTTTAACTAACAAACTGTCAATAAAATAGGGAATAATGAAACTCCCTGAATCTTCTATTAAGTTTAGCAGTTTGTTTGTTAAAAGGGTGAGCTACTCTTGTTCTTCCTTAGTCAATCCCTTTCCTTTTTCTTCTTTTGCTTCAAGATAGAGACTTTCATAGCTTCTTCAAACTCGATGTCCGTTGTCAACTATTCTTCGTCTTCTGGTTCCTTAAAAGATTTGAACACATCATTTTTCTGAATGTGTCACCCTCCTCTGGATTCTTTAATACATTATTCATGTTGAATGTCTCTTGGTCATCACTAATCTGAATGATGATGTTCTCTTCATAGACACCTACCCAAGTTTTTTCGATATTCAAGCATGGTATACCAAGATCTAAGGAATAATAGGCAGAGTTGTCATTCTTTTCTTCATCCTCCTTCCTCGTTTCTTGGTCTTCTATAAGATAGGGTTTAGTATGGTCTTCCATTGGTTCTTCTTGTTCTTCCCCATTTCTATGTGTGATAGCCTCATATTGCTCTTGTTGATATAATTCCATATTGCTCAGAGAGTCTTCCACACTTCTCTTACAAAATTCACGGGAAAGCCGTCTTACTTAAATCTCCAGGTTGTGAATAGAAGTAGCATGATTTTCTGTTACTTGATCAAATTGCTTTTCCAGTCTCTTCTGGTTCTCTTCCATGAATTGGACTCAACTTGCTAAAATTAAAATAGGTCCTAATTTCCCATGTGAGTACTTGCATTCTTGGACCAATAGCAATCTGGGTGATTCTGCCGCCTCGAAGTGTATGGGAACATATAAGGACGATGATTTCCCTAACTAAATTAGGGATCACTGAAATCCGTAGAAGTCCTTTGCTCCCTATAATATACATCCTCCATGATCGTTCTTTTTATCTCTTCTAAGCATTCAACTCTTGAGATTCTCCATTGTTATCCAATGATATCCAAGTTGATGTGTTATCCGCTTTATGCGCAGTTTTTTTTATTAAAAAAAGGGTGAAAAGCTTTAAACTACAAGAGTTAAAAGGGTGAAAAGCTTTAGACTACAAGAGTTAAACTAATCGCCTCCCCAATAACGGCACCAAAAACTTGATCGAGTAGTTAGTTGTATGTAAGTTTTAATTATTAACTATCGATAATCCACAAGTGCATGGTTTGTTAGCGTAGTACCAAAGGTGTCGATCCCATAAGGAGGGAGTTAATCAACTTCTAAAATATAAGGCCAGAAATGATAACAAAAAATCAAATTGCACTAAACTAATACAAGAACTTAATTTAATCAATCAAATTAAGAATCAAATACAAAAATACTAATTATTAAGCAATTGTAACACACCCAAGAATCAATCAAAAGAAATTACCAATCGAGAGAAAGGGAACTTTACCTATCCTTAATGCTAACCTAACTGATTATGAATTATCAGATTGTTGGTTCTAGACTATCCTAAGATTGATTACTCTCTCTCAAGTTATAACTATTAACCCTAAATCATAAACCTTAATCAGATTATGGAAGTTGCAATTTCTCAATTCACAACCTATCCAAAATCCTAATTAGCTCTGAAATTCTTTAATAAACTATCGAAAACCTATGCAAGATCACTCTTCGCACAATTTCTCGATCTGATTCAATTCTTGTTCTATTAAATCACTTAACTCTCGTTAGTCCAATTGAATCATTTTTCATTCAATTCACCATCTCAGTTTATTATCAAATTATGCAATCGCAAAATCAAACTACAACAAATCAAATAAACACATAAACAATCAGATTTTCATTAATTCAAGAATAAAATTCTGAAGGTGAGTTTAGAAAATCCTCAACATTCTAGATCATATCATCAACTATTCAATCCAATTCTATACAATAATAAAACTAAAATTAAATAGGAAATACAATCTAATTGGATGATGGGAGGCAGCGATGTCAGGAAACTCCTGATCTGGGAAGTACGTCGAGTTAGCTTCTTCTTCTCCTCTTCTCTCTTCCTTCTTCTCTTCCTCCATCTCTCGATGATTTCTCTCTAGGGTTTCTCAAGGTGGCTGATGCAAAAGTTCTTTCCTCCCTTTCTTGTTGTTCTTTAAATATCCTCCTGTGTTTTGGATAACCCTAGGGGTTTTTCGGTGTCCAAAAGGTCCAAAAAATTCCTCGAAACTTGACGCTCTTAAGTGTCTACGCATCTACCTAACGCAGGCCACGATTGTGGGCCATTACTTGGGCTGCCATAATTGTGGGCCAAATCTAATGCTTTTGTCATGATTGTGGCCTCACATGCCACGATCATTGGCTGTTGTTTAGGCCCGAATGTCTTCGAAACTTTTCTGTTTTTTGATATTGACCCTAAAATACTAGAAAACACATCAAGATACCTCAAAAACATAATATTTAAGCTCAAAGACTTGTACTAACCCATAAAACACTTAAAACATAAATAATTAACAAACTAACACAATTCTAACCTAAACTCATACTAAATGATTGAATTAACAGCTAAACATATATCAAACTATGACCTAAAATATGATGTAATTTACACTTATCAACATTAATATAGGATAGGAATTTCCATGATCCAACAAACTATAGATTAAATTGATATTGAGAAGTCCTAAGGGAATTCAAAGTCCAAGTACCATTGTCTTCTTTTATTGTTTCTAAGTTTAATCTTCATTCTAGTTAGTTAATTGTGTTTATTTATCTTAACTTATTATTTTAAATTGGCATCTGATTTATCATCATCACTATAATTTGTTAGACCAGATAATAGAAAGATAGCAAGTACCAGTAATTATAGTCGTCATAGGATCGATTCGTACTTGTTAGTGCTAGCTACAGTTACACTGTGCACTTGTAGTTAAAACTAAATCATCACATCATTATCAACGCCTGACACCAAGTTATACCCAAAATTGATTTTGTTTTGTTTCTTCAGCTCTTAAACCTCGCGAGGGATAGGAAGTTCTCTCTTTAAGTGTAACTAGTGCTTATTTTCTCTTTCTCTCCAATTTCCCTAATATTTGGCATCTTCATACTTGAATTGATCTTCAGTGTCTTCTAAAAGGTTGTTTTCTTTCAAGTTAGCTTCCCAACAACTCTAAAAATACCTCAATTGGTCAACTATGGAGAAACTTGTTGAGTAAGTTTTATATGATAATAAAACTCTCAATACCGCAAGTATAGGAATCATAATTTGTTAGTATCAAAGGTATCATTCTCACGAGGACTATTATACACCTAAACAACTTGAAAAGAACCTTTTATAAGAAGAATTTATGTGAATTAAAATACATAAGTGAAATTAAAACAATAACAAAACAAAACAAGAACTAAACAATTGAGTTGCCAATCAAATTAAGATTGATCAAGTATGAAGAATTAGGAATTATTCTATTCTTATTTTGTTTTCCTTTATCTTGTTGATTTAATTTATGTTTGATCCTAGATATTCTAAAGTTTTGATCACCTTCTCTCGAGATCTAATCAAGTAACCCTAATTGAATTTGATATTTATAAAGTTGTAATCTCTATATTTGCAAAACTACTCCTAACTTATTCAATTAGATTTGAAGTAATTCTCACAGTTAAGATCTCTCTTCAATTATTCATCAATCTGATAATTATAGGTCTATTAAGTTACCAACTCTCGTTGCACACCTTAACACTAATGACTTGATTCACTCTCTTGAATTGTTACCAAGTATATGCACGATCATTATCATAAACATTCATCAATGTATTGAATTTAACAAGAAATAAGGTTCACAAAATAATCCCTAACTATGAATTTAGAAATTTATAATCATGTTAAACATCTTAAAATTCCAAATACACATTCAAGACTATGAAAGAAATAAAGGGAAAAGAGTAAAAACTAATTGAAATCTTGATTCAGAATGTTGGAAATTCTCTAAAGCTTTCTTTGATCCCTCCTCTTTGATTTGCTTTGATGTAGTGGCTGCTGCTTCTTTTTGGTGTTTTTTATATTCTTTTATAGTGCTTGAGGGTTCTAAGGTTGTGTCTAGGATTTTTCCACTTAATTTGGTTCCGAAAGTAGCTCTCAAGCTTTCAAAGCTTAAAAAAATGTTATGCTTAGGAATACCTCCTATCACGATTGTGACGTGTGTGAATTTTGCTTCTTTATCACGATCGTGATAGAGAGTCATGCAACATTCCTTAGCTCTGCTTGTCATGATCATACTATCCTACATTCATCCAACATCTTCTCCATTCTTCAATTTCCAAAATTGATTTTAGAATTTCCTTCAAAATTTTCATATTTCAACTATGGGGCATAATAATAATGGAACTTATTAAATTTCAAGTTTTTCAGCCTTATAACTTTTTTTAGTATTTATTCATATGCTTAGATTTTATTTCAAATAAATTTTATGAAATAATAGTACATATAATGTTGTATGTTTTATGTTTAATTATTATCAAATCAATTGAATTCGAATAGATTTGCTATCTCAACCCAACTTTCTGAAAATTGGTTCCAGGTATTATTGTTATAACTTTATACTTTATCTCGTATTATCGCAAAATTTGGCTTCAACGTGATAACAATGGAACTTAATATATTTCAGCCTTATTAACTTTTCTTTAGTATTTATTCATATGATTAGATTTTATATCAAATATTTTTTATGAAATAACAGTACATAAAAATTTATAATGTTGTTTGTTTTATGTTTAACCATTATCAAATCAATTGAATTCGAATAGATTTGCTATCTCGACCCAACTTTCTAAGAGAAAGATATTCTCCAATCCCACAGGGCTTATGTATTCTGTTGTGTATTCCTTTTTTTTTTCTAAAGGGAAAGAGACTACACAAATTATAAAACAACTCTAGGGAAGCAGATCCCCGACTTATCCTCCAAGAGGAAAGGATGATACCCGGAAAGTGCAGAATCATAATAAGTGACCCCAACAGCAAATTGAGCAGCCTGGGAGGCAAGCCAGTCGGCGCATCTGTTGCTCTCTCGGTAAACATGCCGATGGACAATAGACTAGTTGCGGGAAAATAATTCGTGAATACCCGTCACAATAGGGTTGAGCACCTGAGACCGGTTGGCGGAGGAGGAAAGGAGAGTGTGCACCTCGACCGAATCCACCTCTAGGAAAACGTGACGGAAGCCTAAGCGTCAGGCGAGGGAGAGACCGGTGTAGACTCCCCAGAGTTCAGCAGACAGCGAGCCGCACCAACCTAGGTTCTGTGTGAAGCCTCCAAGCCAGTTGCCTTCACTATCGCATAATAGACCACCTGCGGAAGCCGTACAGTTGTGGCGAGCGCTGGATCCGTCGGTGTTTAATTTGATCCAACCCGTCGGTGGCTTACTCCAGTTAAGAAGAAGCTCGTGATGGGGGCGGATTCTGGTGTCAGTTCGGCTGCGCCGCTCAAAAGACCTGCGGATTTGAACTGCATAAGACAAAATAAGAAGGTCAGGAGAAGTAGGCCAGATGAAGTGTGGTTCAAATAAGGACTTATTCCTCCAAGTCCAGAGGAACCAACAAGTGATGCCAAAAAGGACCGCCCAATCTCGGTCTAGAAGTCGGCAGTGGGTATGGCTATTAGTGAAAAGCCATTCGCGAAGAGATAAATCAAAGAAATCAGTCGTTGCAAGATGGGGTGACAAAGTAGTCCACACTCGGCGCGCCCTGGGACAATCGCGCACTACGTGCAGTGTGGTTTCTTCAAGAGAGCAATGCTCACATGAACTGTCCGTGGTGAGCTGCCTTCGAGCTCGGAGTTGGTTCGTGAGAAGCCGATCATGGGCAAGTAACCAGAGAAAAGTGCGTATACGCTGCGGTCCCGGCCATCGCCAGATAGCCTTCCACATGCCATAAGGCTCCTCGACTGCAGGGTCCATAAGCAGGGAATACGTAGACGCCACAATGAAAAGACCATTATCAGAAGCACCCCAAACCAGCTTATCGGGGCCGAGGAGAGGATTCGGCGGGAAAGTACCGGCGATGAGACGACAAATTGCTGGAGGGAGCCAAGGTTGGATCGTTGCCCAATTCCAGTTGCCATCAGTATCCACAAATTGAGGGACACAGAGGGAGATCGTGGAGTTGGGGATAGGCTAGGAGGCTTGATTAACCAGGGGATCGGTGTCCAATATCCAGGGGTCGAGCCAGAACCGTGTCCGGGCGCCATCTCCAATCATCCACTTCATGCCTCGGAGGACGATAGGCCAGGTTGCTTGTATGTTGTGCCAGACCATGGATCCCCCGGAGGTAGTCGAGGATTGGGGAAGGTGGTAGCGACCAAAATTATACTTACCAGAGAGCACTTGGACCCATAAAGCATTCGGATGAGCAACTAGGGACCAGCCTAGTTTGGCTAGGAAAGCATCATTAGTTTCTCAGATTCGCCGAATGCCAAGCCTGCCCAAGTCCTTAGGCCAACGGATAAGGTAAATTTTCGGGTGAGCATTAAACGATCCCTACAAAAATTGTCGTATGGCTTTTTCCAGATCATCACACAAGCTGCGAGTAAGACAAACAGTCTGCATAATGTAACTGGGAATAGCGGCTAAAACCGATTGGGTTAGAATAAGACGCCCAGCGAAAGAAAGGAGTTGGCCTGACTATCTGTTGTGTATTCTTTGATACGGGTCTCAAGGCATTACAAAAGCAAGTTAAAGAAATAAGCCGGTTCGCAGTCAAACACACCAATTGAATGCAAGCACCAAATGCTCTCCTAAAAGCATTGCTCGCATTGTACTGGACTTGCTGATGACGATAGAATGATATCGACAATGCACAAGATTTGCCAACACATCAAGAAAAAGAAACAAATCTTTAGGGAAAACGCAATTTATTTAGGACATAACCTGAAAGGATTAGCTCCAAATCACAGCCACCACCAACCACACATTATTAGCACGCATAATTCCACATTTAAAACTTAAAAAAGGCTAGAACTTATTTAAGGCCATCCACAACGGATACGAACAGAGAGTCATACGAGCACAACAAACATTGTTCTAGGATCTCTGAGTCTTAAATCCACAAACATTAATGGCTTAAAACCCTCCACGGAGGCGAAGGACAAGGTGAAGGGTTGACTCCTTCTGAATGTTGTAGTCTGCCAGGGTGCGCCCATCCTACAATTGCTTACCAGCAAAAATCAACCTCTGTTGGTCGGGGGGGATACCCTCCTTGTCCTGTATCTTAGCCTTGACGTTGTCAATGGTATCTGAGCTCTCAACCTCCAAGGTGATGGTTTTGCCGGTCAGAGTCTTGACGAAAATTTGCATTCCTCCACGAAGACGGAGCACTAGATGAAGGGTCGACTCCTTCTGAATGTTGTAGTCAGCGAGAGTCCTACCATCTTCAAGCTGCTTCCCAGCAAAAATCAACCTCTGTTGGTCCGGTGGGATCCCTTCCTTGTCTTGGATTTTAGCTTTGACATTATCAATCGTGTCCGAGCTCTCAACCTCCAAAGTGATGGTCTTGCCAGTTAGAGTCTTCACAAAGATCTGCATTCCACCTCGGAGTCGAAGTACCAAGTGAAGGGTTGATTCCTTCTGAATGTTATAGTCCGCAAGGGTACGGCCATCTTCAAGTTGCTTTCCAGCAAAGATAAGTCTCTGCTGATCCGGGGGGATGCCTTCCTTGTCTTGAATTTTGGCTTTCACATTATCGATGGTATCAGAACTCTCCACCTCAAGAGTGATGGTCTTCCCAGTGAGGGTCTTTACAAAGATCTGCATCCCACCACGGAGCCTGAGGACCAGATGAAGTGTGGATTCTTTCTGAATATTGTAGTCAGCAAGGGTGCGCCCATCTTCAAGTTGCTTTCCAGCAAAGATCAACCTCTGCTGATCTGGTGGTATCCCTTCCTTATCCTGGATCTTAGCTTTCACATTGTCAATAGTATCGGAGCTCTCGACCTCAAGAGTAATGGTCTTGCCAGTAAGGGTCTTCACAAAGATTTGCATCCCACCTCGGAGTCGGAGGACCAAGTGGAGCGTTGATTCCTTCTGAATATTGTAGTCAGCAAGGGTACGTCCATCCTCTAGTTGCTTGCCGGCAAAGATCAACCTTTGCTGGTCTGGAGGAATTCCCTCCTTGTCCTGGATCTTAGCTTTGACGTTATCGATGGTGTCTGAGCTTTCCACCTCAAGGGTGATGGTTTTACCGGTGAGTGTTTTAACGAAGATTTGCATCTGTACATAAAATGGCACATGATCAGGATACAAAGAATGAATCCAAGATGCAATCCAACACCAAAGAAAGATCTGTTTTTCTTTCACAGCTTTCAAACCTCAACGAGTCCAAATCCCATTAAAAACACTGGATGTCAAACAATCTCCAGAAATCAAACAAGAAACAACAAATCGTTCAATTAAAAAGGTACAACCATCCCTTATACAAAATCCGCAAGAGCTATCATTAAATTCAAGATACTACTCTTGACACAAATCTTAAAACAATCTAATAATGTATATAACAACATCCCCCAAGAACCCAAATACCTCAAGAGTCGAAATTTAGCTTTCATAACTCTTAAATTCGAAAATCAATCAAACAACAAAAGAAATTACTCGAAATTTAACCTTCATAACTCTTAAATCTGAAAATCAATCAAACAGCAAAAGCAAATTTCTTTCGCCTAAACAGATTTTTACCTTACAGATCCGTAGACGCCCAAGTAAACAAATCAAACAACAAAATCAATTAAAAACGCAAACAAAACAAATGAAAGAAAAACAAAATCTTACCTTGAGAAGATATTAAAAGAATTCTGAAGAGATACTTGACGTTATCGCAATTGTGGTAAAGTACGTAGTAACCCGTGATATTTATAGATGAAATTGGGAAATCAGTTTACAATAATACCCCTAACTAGAACCAATAGTTCTGAGACACGTTTCTGCGCAAACAAACAACCAACGACAAGGATAGGTATCTTTCTCAAGTCATGGAGGTCACTCCTTTCGAGGAAGGGAGGGAGAGAGAGAGTGGTTGATTTCATCGGGAAGAGATCCTATTTTTACTTTAGTGCTAACGCATGATATCCACCGATTTAACTTTGTTATATTTATTTATTGCTAATTGTGTGGGTGCTGATATCCACCCATTTAATTTAATTTAATTTAATTTATTGTTAAATGTGTGAATGCTATAAAAGCGAACTGACTGAGAATAGGCAAAACGTAACAGACGATCTTGTTCTGATTTTATCAGGGTATGCAGAAATCCTGTTCTAAACGCGCCTCTTACTTTAAGCTTTTCACGTGTTCCAATAATTCTGCCGACTCCATTGTTATTGTTGACCATGTCAGAATTTTTGATTGATTTTAGGTTTTTTTTTGAAATATTTACTACTTCAAATACATAACAACCAGTTAAATTGTCCTGTTACACCATCACTATACAAATGAAACCAAAAAAAAAAAAAAAAGTTAACATGTAAAAAATTAAAAAAAAAGCTGTCTTTGAAAAATAGATAACTAAATTTATTGAATATTTTAACCTATAAGATTTATTGCGAATGTTTTGTAAATATTGAGCTTTAACTTAAACATCCCAACCAAAACCAATTCTAAAATAAATGTTAAAGTTAAAAAATTATTTTGTATATTTTATTTCTTATTATATTACGTCCAGCAGTTCCGCGCAAGTGGCTTTGTTGGTATGGATGAGAAGTCGTAATCGGTGGGTAGCCGTTCCTTTGGCGGTGTCCAAAATAAGTTTGATTATTCTACTTCTAGCCAACGGAAAGGAAAACACCACAAAAAGCAGTGTTGCACGCAATTCAACGCCTGTTGGACAAACATTAATGATGGGCCTTCGCTTTGCCTTTTTACAGTGCCGAGTTGATACGCCGTGTCCAAATTGTTTATGGAGGCGGTAAAGGGGTTTGGTCGACAAATATTAATAATGGGGCTTCGCTTTTCCTTTTTACAGTGCCAGGTTCATACGCACACGCAGTGTCCAAATTGTTTGTGGAGGCGATAAAGGGGTTTGGTCCCTTTTGGCGGTTCTATCAGCCATGTTTTTCAACAACTTTTGTTGTGATATTTATCTTATTCAATGAGTATAATATTCTTCTTGATGATCAATAAGTACGCTTAAAAGAGTGGTCGGTCTACATTGAAAGGGTTATTTTCTTTTTTCTTTTTTGATTTTTTTTTGAGGGAAGGGTTATTTTCAAACCTATCTCTCATCTTTGTGAAAGAGACATATTTATCTATATACTAATTTTATATATTACATATGCTTGAAGGCTTAACTGTTTTTATTCATATTTTAACTTATGTGAAAGATTACAAATTTTGAAGTTACAATTTTTAAATATTTTTTTCAATTTAATCTTTTAAAATTTTAAGAAAATTAGACTACTTTATTAAAAACATTGTATCTAATAATTAATATTCTATTAGTGTAAATAATAGAATACAAACCTTCGAAAATACCGTGTAACTCCTACTTAAGACTTAATGATTACATTTTCTACTCACAACTTTAATATATCATTTATCTCCTAATCTCTTGCATTGATCTATCTGCTCATGATTGTCCTTTTTTAAAACAATATGTTGATAAATCTTCTATCGTTCCAAACAGAATTTTCTTTTTTATAATAAATATTATATGTTTTAGATATGGTTAGCTTTTCTGTCTTTATTTCATTGATATTTAATCAATATATTAATTAGATCACGTTATAGTAAATTGCTTTTCTCGTTTTTCAATCCATGAAAGATACATTTAAAACATAAATGAGAGTGTGGATTCTTAATGGGATATTATTTAATTATAGACAAATTCTATAAGACCTATTATAGGTATCACATATCAAATTATTCTAACAACTCTCACTCACATATGATGGAGTGCACAAATTTTTATGTTTTTAGCTTTCATACTTGCCAAATATTTGCGAAACTAGTTTACTTCAAGAGCTATAGTGTTTTGTATTTGTTAGGAGTATGTAGTTTATACATACTTAATATCTAACTTTAGTTCATTTTTAACTCATTTAACTCATCTTTATAAACTCATATCTAGCATATTAAAACAAATTGGGTAAACATATCATTTATTTAGATTTACTAATATCCTCATTTATCCTTTCATTGTATATCACATTAACATAAGTATTTTAAGAGTTAAACTCTAGTTTGTCACCTATATAAACCACTTAAAACTTTTCTAATCTCCACTTGTACTTCATAATGAAGGTGA
Source organism: Erythroxylum subrotundum (assembly GCA_027563845.1). NCBI lineage: Eukaryota > Viridiplantae > Streptophyta > Magnoliopsida > Malpighiales > Erythroxylaceae > Erythroxylum > Erythroxylum subrotundum. The sequence continues at coordinate 19,795,501 of JAOQMQ010000005.1, read as the reverse complement.
TTACCTATATAGAAAGAGATCTCATATTTGTCTAACATATTTCTTCTTTTTTTTTTTTCTAGAACTAAATGTTTAACATTCATTCAAATATTTGCTCTAGAATTAAACAACTAACTCGAAATCAAGCATCTCATGCTCTTATAACCAAAATTTTGTATAAAAAATCATTACAGAAACTAATGTTAAATACTTGATTAAACGTATGTCACATCAAATACTCAACAGGTATGACAAACAAAACATCATCATTGATAATAAGTACTGTAGATATTCATATAAAATAAATATAATGTAATATAATGTAATATAATGTAAATCTTATGCAATCCTAATGTTCTAACATGCATAAAAACTACATATACAGGAACCATCTTAGTTATAGTGTGACATCCCGGAACTTAGGAAAAGGGTAAATTGGTAAATTTGAGTGTTTTTGTGAGAGATAGATAGACATTGTAATTGCATGCATTATGGAATATATACATATTGTGAAAATTTAATTGGTTGCACATGAAATATTTGTACATGCATACATTGACATTCCCGGTATATTTGGTTT
>JAOQMQ010000005.1:19774699-19787563 GCA_027563845.1 Erythroxylum subrotundum | reverse complement strand
TGACTAGATATATAATGCTCACATGAATAAAACCAAACTCTTTTGTTTTATTAATAATAAATATTTTCATTACAAAATTGTAACTGAAGAAAATAAAGTTACATGTAAACACACTTGCTTTCCAGAGCACTATATTTACATAACTCCAACAATGTTGTCTTTCATATCATTTTATAACTTTCTTTATAAAATAGCACCTCTAACAAAGGACCTACACAAAGAAGTGTATGGTCTATATTACTAATAAAGGCTCAAATATAAGAGTATGCAATATGACAGTATGCAGGGTGACAAAGGAGAAATAAGATGATTTATATAAAAACATAACCTTAACATAATGTTGTGTAAATGTTGTTTTCTTAAGTCTTTCTTCACTTCTTCAAAGGATGCTCCTAATCAATCAAATTCCTCTTTTAAGTTTGCTCATCTTCCTCAAATAGGAAGAAATACATCTTGTAATAGAATATATCTTAATTTAAGTATCAAATCCTCTAAAAGCATCCAAAACACATTCATATTGTTACAAATTACATGCCAAAAGTAAGGTATGTTTAGAATACATCAGGAACACTCCCATATGCTTCCCAAGTTATTTCAAAATCCTAAGGAAATTCAAATTAATGCCAGAGAGTTTTGATAACTAAACTCCTAAAAATTTTCATTTTGAAATTTTCCCTTAACAAACTGCTAAAATCCACTATAACTATACTCATCATCAATTAGAGGAATAATTTTCTTATCAGCTGTGTACTTTATTATCTTTTAAACTTAGCTTCTCTATACTTCTCTATAAATCCTTCCATTTGGATTTTAATTTCACAACCTTAACTCCAAGTCTATTTTTCTCTTTTATGGTTTCCCAAAAGAATAAGACTAACTTTTCCTCAACAAGGAAATATCAAAACTCATTTCTACGAGCATATCAAAGATTGATGTCTCTCTAGTTGCTGAAGTAATTAGAATAGGAAAAGGTGAAGAAGTGGAAATGGAGGCAAGATAAGCACTACTGCTACAAGCTAACCTAACTACTAAGTATTTGTAACACTAATGCAAATGCAGATGTTTCCCGACTGTGACCTTACTTAACAACTTATTGGAACTTTTTATGCTCTATCTCACTCTAATGTCATCTTTGGTCTTTGATTCTTCTTTAGCAAAAGATAGTTATATCTATGGTCTTTAATTATTTAACTAAAAATAAAATCACTTCTTTAAGTTATTATACAATACCAATATCCATTGACATAGAATATGGATTAATTATATGGTGCTTCATGTTAACAATGTTAATGATAGAGTTAACAAAGTGTTATATTTGTAAAAAATTAAAACTTTTGAGCATTTGATTATCATAGTTTACAAGTTTGTTAGTATTGCAAAATTGAATAAGGTTTCATATTTAAAATATAATTTACTTGATTTTATATACGGCATGTCGTGTGTACTAAGTTAATTGAGTTCCTTAACAGGGTAGTATGTTAGTTTATATTTAATACAAAAAAAAGTTGTGTATTAATGTGTTTAATGTTTACAAAATAAAGTATGGACTAGTGTTGATAATATCATTGAAGTTGTAAATTACAAATATATTTTCCTTAAAAGAAATAATTCCTATCTTTTTAGAATAATTCACCGTATTGCCATATGGTGGATTCTAACTTGTCTTCACTTGCTTTCGATTCAAATATTGGAATTGTGCCTTTGAAGTTGAAGTCATGTCTACTAATAATTTCCAAATTTAGTTCAAAAGCAATAAATGACCTTATTTTGTTCTCTTCCAAATTACTTATTCATAAAGCCTTTTGGTTGTGCTGTGTATTTTTATACGGCATTACAAGGGCTTACCTTGCGCTTCTCCGTTTCATCATGCGTAACTTGTTTGGAGGTAAAAAGTACTAATTTAGCAAGACATGTTAAGTTGAATGAAAATCTAGACAACATTTTATTTTGGTTCAAATTGGAGGGGTATGATGACTTTGACTGAGTTTACGGTCTAGGTATTGATCCCATTACTCTCTTTTTGCTCATGTTCTCTTTGATATAGTGCAAATCAAATATAACCACCTATAGGTTTCAATCAATTCTATGCAAACTTTCAAATGACAACCCATCCTCCCCATCATCGAAATAAATTTTAAATCACATAATATCCATCAATATTCTATCTTCCTCCACAAGGATAAACTTATCACTGAGCTTATCAAATATCATAACCCTTCATCATCCATTACTACTTCGAAACCTGGTTTGTAAAATATATCATGACTTATCTGCAGTTACAAAACTTTCAAAACCTGGTTTGTAATCGAAGTGTAGTAATTATTCAGATACGAACATGGTCCCCGAGCCAAAGACTTCTTCAGACTAAATAAAGCATCTTGCTAACTAATGGTAGCATTTCAATTGCAATCTTTTGCTTTTATAGCTAATTTTGGTGTAATCATAAAAATGCAAAGTATTCGGATAAGGATGCTTAAGAAAAAAAGTATTTGACTTACACCTGCTGGCATAATGGCCTATGAGACGTATCTTCTTTTGCGCTAGACTATGATCCTTACCTCAAAGTTAACTGGAAGGTGTATAAACCGAAAGGTATAATTGTCAAAGGGTTGCCCAAGCTGCTGTACGCATACTGCCTTGCAGATGATGTACTATTGTTGAAGAATTCAACAGCTCTCTTGAGCATTACAGAATGGTAGGTAAATTTGAAAACAATAGATTTCTCAATTACTATACTCATATTCTTGTCTAAAAGAATCTTTTGATTTGAAGTGGAACATTGGTAATATAATATTGAATTTTATGGGATCTATTACCGAATGCAATAGATACACAATTAAGGAGGGAAAAAAAAGCTCCGGTTACTTTTCACATACAAAGTAGTTTCTGTATGACCATGTCGCAGGTTTTTGAAATTGTACAGTTCTGCGATCTTCAATTCAACATTCGTCGTGGTATAGGGTCAAAATTACTCACCGAATCAGTGAATGCAAAAAAAGGTTCCCACAATTCTTGACTGGGGATAGAAAGAAAAAATTCATGCAGATGTATACTATGTCTTCTTGGCCTGCATGAGCATTGAATGAAGTATCAGTTACATTGTTATTCCTGCGCTGAAACAAGAAAATTGTGAAGATCCAAAGCAAAACACATCCAAACATTGAACTTGCAACGTACTGCATACAACTCATAACCATCTTCATTTAGAGACATGCAAAACAAATAGGAGATGGGTTTGTTGATTGGACATATACATTTTTCCAAAATTTCTCAAACCTTTTGAAAGGTGTGTGGTCAAAAGCAAAAATTGCCAGCCACACGATCTCAATTGCAAATTAAGACATGCTGTCACTAGGATCCGTTTGATATAGTTAAGTATAAATCTCATAATCTACCATGTTTTGACTTCACAAATAAAGAAGAATGAAAGAAAGAAAGCCTTATAAGGGAAGCAGTTAACTGAAGTTCCTGAAAACTTATGGGAGGTGTTACTTAGAATTGTAGTTTGGGCCTCATGGCCATCCCAAAATACGAACAAATAGCTAAAAGTATCATAAATCATGATGTTACTAGCCACAAAATGATGAGTTTAACATTATCTTTCCTGATATGAAAATTGAAGCAGACAGAGAGATAGACCTTTAAATATTTCTTGTGAAGTTTCATTGCGCCGGTGCATGTTTTTTTCGCATCCAAATTTCCAGTTATGTCATTTAGAATCTGAAAAGCATCATGACGAAGAAAAAAAAAGGAAACAAGAAATTCCATGAATAGGTAAGCAAAGATCACAAAAATATTATAAAAACCTTGAGATAATATTCATCAACCTAATGCTTAAGAATTCTCATCTTCTCTCACTAGCTCTGCAAATTGTTACTGACTCACAAGTAATATTTCAAATTTTTGTGACCACACTTTTCTTACCGCAATCCCACAATAGTAGGTTATGTTAGGTTACTAGATTCCATCAATAACAAATCTTGAAGAAATCATGATCTAAGCAATTGTAGGTTATGTTAGGTTACTAGATTCCATCAATAACATATCTTGAGGAAATCATGATCTAATCATTAAACATGCAAAATCATAAAAACATGTTGGTGGGGGGTACAAGTTTGGTTTAGTCTTGCTTGAAGATGCAAGAAATGAACAATTATGAGCATCAATATTCCCTATGGTTCCCTCTTAATTTATTTGCATTTTAACCAGTGGTTGGCTAGGAGATTGGATCTTCCACGACAATTCTTTACCTCAAACGAAGACAAAATAAGCAAGTCGGGGTAACTTTCACTGTGCCATGCATGTTTTCTGTTTTTAAGATTTCCATTAGTACTTTACTCATGAGTGTCCATTAACTACATACTCTTAAAGAGCACAAAGGATAATGAAAAAACCAACTCATCGTACTTGCCTTAACAACATCATCCAGTCCCCGAGCTTCTGTCATCAGCTTTGAGCTCTTATCTTTCAAGACACTGGCAACAAGGAAAACAGAAATGGGGAGGGGTGCTTCTGAATTTGCTGCCCTACTTTTCTTATTTTCCCTTTCAAATTTCCCATACTGCCGAATAGACATCGCTCTTCCCTTAGATCCCTCAGCCTTTTCACTAACTGTTTCAGGCTCTTCGTACATCTCGAATAAGTCTGGATCATACTCCAGGGCCCACATCATCTGTTAGAAGTAAATAAAACATACATAACAGAAGCAGCAGATTTTATGTTTCATTAAACAAAAAGGAGAAGATTGACAGCTCAGAAGAGAGACAAGTTGATAATTGTGTAGCTGAACAATCAAAACACTAAATGGAAAACAAATGAAACATCATACAGAAAAAGAATAAAACACAAGGTTATTATTTGTATCTATTAATCAAGAAAAAAAAACTTTATTTGTATGTATTATTCATTCTCCACTAATTAATATTCAGTGTGCGATAACGGACCCCAGAAAGAACCTTATTATCATTCTCCATTACAAGATCAACCAAAAGATTATAAGGATTAAGAGAAGCCGGAACATACCTCCCAAAGATAGAGTGAGTCACAAAAAGAAAATTCTCGGCGGAATAGAACCATAAGCATGCGGAAAGCAAATAAGTAGTCACCTCCACCAAGTGCATCTGCAGTCAAAAGTTGTATTGGCATTTTCATTTTGAAGTATGAATTAGTAATGCAAGAGAAAATATAAACAGAGCACTATTTCATGAAGAATATTACCCCCAAAAAGTGAATCAGAGAAGTTCAATTGTGGAATCATAAAGAGTCGTAGTTTAAAACTCTAGTCTTGCAAATGACATGATTTTGGCATGTCATGGGTCAAAGAAGCAATTTGATCCTTTAAAAGCAAAATATATCAATTCACCCTTAAGCTTCTCATGAAAATTTTGATATACTCTTAACATATTCACCTGTATATATTAACCTGTAACCTTAAAATCTATTCATAGAATAGCTTTTATCTAGATATGACCTCGTAATGTACTCCTGAAGGTTTTTCGTGCAGCATAAATAAGCCATTATTGTTAGCTTGTTAACTGTGACGCTATTACTAAGTCCTATCTAAATGAAGATTGTTTTCTGAACAGATGTTAAACGTTAAAGATAAACTTATAAATGTTAACCACTGGGAGCTTATTTGAATTTTTTTGAAAACCTTAAGTGTGGATTTATATTTTTAGATACCCTCTACATAGAGGACAAGGACCAAATTCTCCTCCCACATGTTCCCGAGCCAGTTCTTTCAGAACAGAAGCAACATGGGAAACTGCTCAATTACCTCTATCTTTTTTTCATTTTTTTCTGGAAGGGAGGTAAGGGTTAGAAGATAACATATAAAAATTGATGAAGCTGCTCCAGTCTATTGAACATGGAAAGGCTTCAGCATAACTGTATCACTCAACACATAAATGGGTCTACACCGACGTTCAAACAGCATACACACTGCAGAAAAAAAACAACCCAAGTAAAGAACTGTTTATGAAGAGATCAGTGAGTGCAATTAGACACTTCACTTTACTCATATACATCCCAAAACACGGTAAGACTCAGGCTTAAAATCATTGGCTATATTCATAATTTTAAAGCAAACACTTCTCCGTTGTTCAATGAGTTATATCTTAAAATAGAAATCATGAACACTAAGTAATGTAGAACTGGAGGGGCATTGTGTAGGAATTGTTATTCAATTTTGCAACATTAAAAATGACTCAATTACAGAGGGTAATGAAACGTAAATCTAAGGCAATACCTAAATGCTGATGAAGTTTTGGATCAATAACTTGAGTAATTGCAGCCAAATTGCTGAGTTGCGTCTCCGCACCAACAGAACTTTCAGTGCATCTGAAATTCCCCCTCTTTAAAATTTCAAGCAAGAACAGAACATAAGAAATTGGAAATTAACAGAAAAAAGTGAGGAAGTACGGCTATAGAAGGTCCAAAGAGACATTTTAGCTGATCCAGTAGAAATAAATGGTATGCCTATCATTAAACTCTAATCAAATACAGGATTGTTAGTTATGATCGTAGTATTAATTCCCAAACCATTAGACCTTGAACAAAATAAATGCTTCCAACAAAATAGACAACATGGAACAAATCATAGAAGTAAGCCAAAATACCCAAGGATATTCACTAGTGCATGAAAACTTAAATTGAACTAGAAATCCTAAACGGAGGACTGTTAGCCCCAATTAAACATACACCACAATTAAAATTGAAAAATGAGTTCAAGATGGAAATAAGGTACAAAAGTGAATGCGTAAATATTGTTGATTTTTGAAGGGTGTAAATAGTTATAACCTATAAACTCACAAGATATGGAAGTTGAAACATCTAAAAACAAATTAATCTCCCTCAACCTTGTTCTCTTCTGTTCACAGATGCCAATCAGATGGAAGGCACAAGATAGAGGATACGATGTGATATGGACAAGTATCATGGAAACAAAGTAAAACTAGAAATTTAAGAAAATAAAAAGAAAGATAAAAAGTCAGAAAAGCAGGACAAAGATACCAATCTGCGCATCAAACGCTCAAAGCACCAAAAAGCATCAGCTTCATCTGCAAGAAGTATTATCATAGGGGAGCAAAGATCACTCATTCCTGCCCAGTAACAAGGTGAAAAAAAAAATCAAAAAGTTATCAAATTGTTGCATGAAATGGGGACATGAACATTAGTACCTTTGCTCATAGAATGAATAAATCAACTCATGGAAGGAATAAAAATTCGATCATTCATACATGTGCATAAATTTAGATATGTTTATATATATATGTATATATGTAGGCAGATAGTGAGAGGGAGAAGATAACGAATAATTATGTCGATTTTTCGAGCCAACTACAAGTAAAAGCTAAGAAGAACATGTAAAATTGCAGTGATTTATAATGCTTGTAGGCATAAGCCAACAAGATGTTCGAGGAAAAGACCATCGTTTGCCTTTTATTCGGTTCCAGAATAAACAGTAACACATAACGATTTTTCCCTGACAAAGAAAATTGCATATCTCAGTTTAGGATGTAATAGAAGGGCCAAGAATTTCAAGCAGAAGGAACTTGTGATTCTACAAAACAAATCAAAGTGCATAATGAGGAGAAACTAAAAAAGTAAGCAAACCCAAAATAAATAAACTTCCAACTAAGGTTTTAAATTTTCTTGCAGCCAAGTGATCACAGTTGCTAAGTTATCTACGTAATAATATATATGGCTTTCTGTCCCATCCTCAAGTAAGATAATTGAATATTTCTCTTTTGATGAGTACTTGAAGGAAAAATAATTTATCCACCTTATCAGTCTTCGATGATATTCAAATACTCATTGATAATGTAGTACCTTTACCCAGAGAAAGAAGAGTAAGCATAAGAGTTCAGTAGCAGTTGTCCCAGTACCGTAATGGAACAACTAAAGATGCCAATGCATTTTTTTAAAGTACTATGATATTATCTATTACCTTATGTAAGTTATTATATGAAGAATGTCATTTATTTGTATAAGCAGAGTCAAGTACACAACCATACTGCTTAACCAAATCTCGAGCTAAATGAAAAATGTTATATGAAATTGAGAAACCTGAAAGTTTAAAAAAAAAAAGTATCTGTCATTAATCATCTCTAAAACAAAGCATGTTAGTTTAACCATTTACCTTGACAATAGCCAACATCGGTATCAACCCAAGCATAAACAGCTAGAATATCCCAAAGTTTTGACAAATGTTCTTGCTTTTCATAAAATACCAATGTCCTGTCCGTGCGAATGACATCAAGTCCTACCATAATTAACAATCCAGGAAAATATCATTAAAAAGAGAAATTAAATGATATTTCATTACAATGATGCTATTATAGCCACTAAAGAGAAGTCTTAAAAAGCCATGATGTGCAGGTACACAACTTCAGAACGGCAATTATGTCTCAGTGAGTTCATCTAATAATAAAACCAAAACCTTTCTAATACAAAAAGTTTCTAATCATAAGAGAGAGAAATAAAGACTGAGAGAAGTTACATTACAAAGAAATGAATTAGCCAAAACTAGTGTAACAAGAGCAAATGTAGAAATGAATCAGAAATCATCCATATTGATTGATAATAGGTGGTGTATGAAGGAAATAAAATGCTTTTGCAAATAAATTATGCATTATTATAGATATACCAGGCAAAGAAAAAATTGAGATATTATCAACATTTCACACCTATTTGATGTAGGGCTAGCATCCACTGAATTACTTTTTTGTCCAAAGGACCATGACTAGTAAGCTCTTTAACCATTTCTAAACTGGAAGCGTTTATACTTGAGTGATTTATGCCATTAGCAGGATCACCATCCATGGAGGAAGCTGGGCCCTTTTCTTGATTTGTTTCTAAAACTACCAATGGCTCATGAATAGGCTGGCCATCCTCAGTAATTACTGGTGCTGTAATAAACCTGCCACTTCCAACAACAGGAAATATTTGGCAGCATTCGTCCTTCCACCTAGCATATTGAACCCTGACGTTGTAACATCGTGTCATATTTCGAATGTCTTCTAAAATGAAAGAAGTCATCAAATGCTTTAATGTTTCATTTTTCAAGTAAGCATAACACAAATATCTTTCTTAACATCAAGATAACTCAACTTCAAGAAGAAAATATATGTTAGTAATTTTCCTGTTGGCATGCAATATAGAGATGAAAAAATATATGCCAATGGGCAATTAGCCATTCTACATTCTCAAATCCAAAAATACAGGGTCCAATGAAAATATTTTAAGTAATCATGCTTGCATAGACGTTATAAATGTGAAGCCATAAGAATATTTTTGTCTTTCTCCATCTTTTAGCAGCAAGATCTCATTGATGAAATGTAAAGCATTTGAGGCCAGCTACCTTCTATGCTGACGTATCTGTTCTCTTTCATCAAATGTACTCTTAGGCTCATAACAACCAAGCAAAAACTCCCAGACTTCTGCTCTAATTGATGGATGGATCCCCTAAATGAACACATAACCAAGGATAGAATGAAACAACATAAGAAATGGGGAAAGGAAAACTGAGAATTGATCTTTCAGATTGGTTGAATGATCTGGATCCAGGAGATGCACTTACGCCACGTTGGATTCGACCCAGGGTCTTGCCTATATCCAGGTATCCCTCTGGACTAAATGAAGACTGCCATTTTCTAACACTTAGAGTTTTCCCAGCCTGTAGTAGCACATTGTTAAGAGAGGAGGCTGCAGTTATTCCATCAACATGCAATCCCATGAAGGTTTATGCAAGACTAAAGAGCATACAGTTGTCTGATGATTAATGTTGGTGTGAGCTGGGTGTATAAGTCCGCATGTCCTAGAGAAAAGGAGAAACTTTCTTTCTCTTTTTCATACTCTATTGGCCTAATCTCATCGTTAACAACAAATGCTAAAGAAGATGAAGCCTGGTAGTAAGTGCAGTCTTAAATAAATTTATCTCAACTTTCCTTGTTCTAAATTAACTAGGCCCAACTGAATGCTATACAGTACAGGCGCATAAAAAATTTTCAACTAAGTGATGATAGGAATTCAGTCACATCTTCAATCAAAATGCAGAAATGAAATCCTTTTGCATTCGACAAGGAATAAGTTCGTTTGAAATGTTAATCTAAATATTAAACATAAGTTTTTATTTACAATAAGACGATGCTCAAAACAACAACAACAAAAATAACACTGATTTGAAAAAATATCCAAATGGGTGCCCCAAAATATCCATCAAATTACAAAACATAGATCCAAATTGAGAAAATTTTTATCCGCAAACTTTCACCAAAAAACCCACACCTTGATTTTGAATCTGGTTTTGGGAACGTCCGTGCACTCAGGCCGGACCTGGTAGTACGAATCCGCAGGCTCTCCAGCGCTCCACATTTAACGAGAGAAATACCTCCTTTTGACTTCTTTCAATAAAAACAAACAAAAAGATGAAAAGGAATGCTGAAAGTTTCAAAAGACAGGTAAATTGAAAAGGATTCAAAGGCTTTTGGTAACAGAATGGAAAATTACAACGCCGTTTTTCTTTTTTTATCAATACTTCATTTTATTAATAGTTATTTAATGTTTTACTGTACTTTTCTTTTATGCTGAGTTTTTTTAAGATTAAAAAAAAGAAAAAATAAAAGACAGGAAAAATATTTAAAATATTTTTATTTTTATTTTTTAATTAATTTAGTTTAAATTGAATTAAAATATTAAATTATTATCTTAATAATATTTAATTAATTGATATATAATATTTTTACAATCGTATTAAATTTTAAATTTTTAACAAAAATAAATAATTTAAGTACTATTAAACTTCTTAGAAGTTGTATATTATATCGTTTAAAAAATTTCTTATCTCCATTTCAGAGTACCAAAGTTGCCTGTAAATTATTTTTCAGTTTTCTTATGTTTTTATTAAATTTATCAACCAATTGTGATTTGTGAATATTATTTTTACCTTTTATCATCCACTTGTTTTTAAAAGTTAAGTATGCGAATCTTGAACATTTCTCATGGCTGTAAAATTTTATCTTTTTCAGGTAATCACTAAATTTTCTTTTTATGTCTAAGGACTCCTATTCTAACTGAATTCGTGAACATTTCATGAGACTCGCCTTTGCGTAGTTTTTCCGGTAGGAAGGCGAGGTCATGATTTTCGGCGGGAATGGACAGAAGGTGAGGTCGGCAATAAAGATAGCGATAAGTTTTACACTTCGGGTCCACCGGTCCAAGGTGAGCCTGGTCGGACCAGCCTAATTTATTTTTTTAAATAGAATATTATTTTTAATTTATCTATTTTCTATGAAAGCTTGAATCCTGTGGCCATCAATTTTGAAATCTTATAAAGGAAATTTATGTGAGAGATAGGTCAGTAATCACTTAATCATGCTAGATTAGTCAACTTAAGAATCAAACATATAAATGTTTTATTAATCTTTTTCAAAAGCTTAACATTTATAAAGAACTCATGAATAGCTTCCAAGATTATTTTGCTAATTACATCCTAAGACTTCTGAAAGAAAAACAATTTATTTATCTTTAATTGGTGCAATTAGAGAAGCAGTTATTTGTTCAAGAATTTTCTTCGAAATGAAGTTGTTTAATAATGGTATAGATGAATTAGAAGCTGTCGAAATTCCTAGCAGATTGGAAAAAAAAAGTTTGTAGCTTCAAAAAGAATTGAGTTATGACCTTACAAAACAGTACCGTCACTTGAAACAATTGAACAATTTTGTTTCTATTCTTCCTTGCTAGCACAGAACTAAAATAGAACTTAGTAAAACTTTTGAAATAAGAGAGAGAAAAGGTGACGATTTTAAGCATCCGGGATTACGAGCGCAGGCAAGCTTTGAGTGGTCGACCGGAGCAACATACGGCTATGGATTCCCTAGAATATGAGGAGCACATGGCAAAGAAAGGACGGACGCAGAAACGCGAGGAGGATCCTCCTCCCCCCAAACTTTCTTTCCTCGCAGCAGTCACAAGCGAACAGGCGCCGGCCGGCGGTGTAACGTTGTTTGGCTGGCAAGAGGATGAACCAGTGGTTGTGGAAGAGGGCGACCTGATGAAGATAGCGAGAGACCTGGGGGGCAACCTTCTGCTCTCCCAACAACTGAAAACCAAACTCGATCACCAGTGGCAGCAAGCGGTGGTCGTGAAGGTGTTGGGACGTCGGGTGGGTTTTAATGTTCTCCACACTCGCCTGCGGTCCATATGGAAGCTGCGAGGCCCCATGAAAATGGTGGACCTCGACAGTGATTTCTATTTAATCAAACTCAAGGAGGAGGCCGACTACTGGCGAGTGCTCACCGAAGGACCTTGGGGAATCTTCGGGCATGTGATCGCGGTTCAACGTTGGAGCCCGTCTTTCCGACCATCCCATGCCGTGGTCTCGCGAGCGGTTGTGTGGATACGTATTCCTAATCTCCCGATAGCGCGCTACCATTCGAAAATACTTACGGAGCTTGGGAATCTCGTTGGCACTACCGTCCGTCTGGATGACGAAACATTACTGGCGAACCGAGGGCGTTATGCCAGGATTGCCGTGGAAATCGATCTCACACAGCCACCACCCCCCACCATCGACCTGGATGGGGAGACACTGATTATCTCCTACGAAGGCCTCCCCCAGGTTTGCTTCGCGTGTGGTTTTCTGGGGCATACTCCTAGCATCTATCCGCGCAAGCGTGTTGTCGAAAGCCATGTGCCACCCTCGGAGGACACCACTGGGCCAGAGGCGACGACAGCTAGTGAAACCACGGAGGCACGGTCGGGACAACCTGAGGATGCGGGAGCTAACGGGTATGGTCCCTGGACCAACGTCCAGAAACGGCGTCCACGCACAGTGAAGGGACAGGCGAGCTCTGGCGACAATGG
>JAOQMQ010000005.1:19727695-19742008 GCA_027563845.1 Erythroxylum subrotundum | reverse complement strand
AATTATCAAATAGGAATTGTAGTTTAATCAAAGTCAAAAGAATTTAGCGACTTAAGCTAAATGTAATGCAAATATTTAGTGTCACACGTGATTGACCATTATATGCTTTAAATTTTTCTACAAAATCGGACTAACACATTTGCTTTTCTTATTGCAATGCCGAAGTGGAGTGGAAAGCCAAGTACCGGAGAAGATGGTAGAAGAAATGAGGAGCCGAAGCAAACATAAATAGACGCATATGAGGTGTAAATTACACAACTAGAAAATAGAGATAAACCGCATAAGACCATAAGCTAAGTAGTTTCTCTAGTCCTTGTACCTCTTAAAACTTAAATGTTGCGTGTAATGTTGTGACAATTACATTTGAGTAATCTTCTTGTTTTCCTTAACTATTTTATACAAGATGAAGAAAGCATAAATAATTGTGAGAGGGTGAATACTATAGGCTCTTCCCCTTACTTCTCACAGTTTTCTCCGTGCCACTAAAGATAGGCGATGCTGTTTTATTTTCTTAGAATTGTTTTATTTGATTAGGATTTGTGAAATTAGTAATTCCATACAAACTACATAACAATTCCTTCCACTCAAACTGCTACTAGTTAGTTTTCGAATATTTTAAAACTTTAATCTTTCTATTTTCACATTCAATCATTTTGAAGGTAAAATATTGGATAGTTTCCTATGAGAACCGGTGAAAATTTAAGTTTATTACCATTTGGACATAAGAGTTGATTGTGTGACTAATGCAAAACGATAAGAACTCTTTCCATAATAAAAAATAATAGTTAAAAATCAAAGAAGGATCTAATCCTAGGCGTAGTGAAATAATAACAATTGTTTTTTCGTTTTGATTTTTTGAAGTCAAGGTCACTTAAATTTCATAAAATGATTGGCACATAAATTATAATAATGAATGAATTTTAATTTGTACCTTATTTTGAAACTTGATCATTTTTTTATCGTTTCTTTTGAACCATTTCTGAAATTAGCTTACCTCAATTATCGTAGTCGTAAAAATATTTAATCTTTAACGATATTCACAGAACGTGTTGATAGAATTCCACAACTATTAGAGAAAAGAGTTAAGGAAGAAGTGTCAGGTCCTTTAGAGCTTAAGCCTATTTATAAGATTTGAACATTTTAGTAATTTAATTAAAATTAAAATATATTTTAATTAAACTTTATTTAGAATTACAATTAAATTTAATTAATTACTAATTGGGTTCAAATATGATCCAATATCTCATATTTAATAATAAAGTTTCTTAAACTTTTTAATCAAGTCCAACATGATTAAAATATCTTTTCTCTCTTCAATTTGTTCTTCATATATGACTCATTAAGTTCTCAAATATATTTGTAATGGATATAATTTGTAACTCCATATTTTATTTAGGATTAATTCTCTACTTAAATAATTTATGTCTATAGATCAAGATTGACATCTAGCAACACGTCATGACTACCTAAATATTTATGAATGTCAAAGTGGTTTTGACTAAGTACATGATTTTTTTGTATAATTTAATCTCTTCATCATACATTGTTTCGTTTATATATAGATCATAAAATTAATATCTACTTAATTTAAGTCCAATCATGTTAGTTCTTCACTATTAGTAATTGATTCTTTCAATGATATTTGTAAACTATTTTACAAAGTGTTGTTCCAACTTGGCCAAGGTTTTCTTAAATCAATAATAATCTAGAACAAGGGAATATTCTCTCGAATCACTTTAGGATGATGAATCATATATTAATCACTCAATTACCTCCATATAGTTCATGTTATATCCAACAACTACTAACTAAGCTACCATTGACTATAATAGGTCATAAATAATATCAAAATATAACAATTCATATATGACATTCTTTAAAGATTTCAAGTTAAATGATCACTTATACAATCTTGACAATGAGAATTTTCATAAACATAAGGTAATATTTCAAATAGATTTCTCATATGGGGTTAGTTCAATGAACTTGTTCTCCTACTTCTTTCATAAGGAAAAACATAACGTTTGTTAGTTTTTTTTACATTCTATTGATGTCTAAATATCTTAATAGAATAATGACCATGAACAATTTAGGGATAATACATAAATGTAATATGAATCTTATAATTATGATCTCATCATAATTTCATTTGCGATGTATCTTTATCCCATAAAATTTATCATATACATCTAAACATGGATAAGATAAAAAATGTCCTTAAATAATTATGTCACTAAACTATAACTAACTGATTGGTTATATAGTATAAACTAACAGGGCTAAACAAGAAAAAGACACCTCATCAACTAGCTCTTTGTTGTCCAAATCATTTTATAAAAACACCACTTTAAAGTGTTCAACTAAAAGCATTATTGATACATTTTCTCATGTCACCAAGTTTCTTTGATGTGTATTCACAACTGTTAACAAATCTAAATAGTGTATGTGTAGCCTAGTTTAGTTTTTTCTCTTTCATTTGAGTAATTCTTGCCCCGAATATCACCATTAATTTTGTACACTTATGGAGATTGACCCCTTTCCAAAGTCACCCTCTCAATAATCATTTGTAGTTCTATTTCTAATTTATTTTGTGCTCCTATTGCCTCTCTTATTTCAAATATCCTTTCGTTTTTCCGTTAATAATCTTCCACCATGTAATCCTTTAGCACAACTTTCATTCCCCTTCTTCTTTCTTTGATATACTCATGTTTGTGGTAATGTTCTTTATCCCTTATATGTGAGATATCTATTACTGGCTGGTTTTATCTTCTTAAGAAGAAACATTAACAACCATTTACATCTTTTTGCACTCCTAGTCAAAAATGATGATTTTTAACTAATTATAAAGGTTATGTGTATAGTAAAGTAAATGAAATCAAATACATTATCATATCATCTCTTCCATGTTAGTAAGGTACTGTCATAGCTCCCTTTCAAAACTCAAATTAAAGGGCACGAAGAAACTATAAAAATCTTTATTTGGGACAATCCAAAAGAGCATACTCGAGCATTTCCTTTTTTACTATTACAAAAATGGGAATAATATAAAGAAAATAAAAATAAAAATACAAGAATTTATGTAGTTTGACTAATCTATATGACCTACATTTATGGGTATGGAAGTATAATTCATTGTTTTAAGAAAGATGATGCAAGGAGAAATATAACAATCTCCCACTTACAAAGCCCTTAAAAGGTATTTATAATGTAAGATTATAGGTAAGAAGTCTAAGTATAGGAAAACTTTATTTCTACACAAGTCTAAGGATACTAAAACTTCATTTCTATGTGTCTTTGAGAAATGTGCCATGAGTCCATTGCCAATCCAATTTTCACATTAGTTCCAATTTACTAGTAGATTATTTATGCATGCATGAAAACACTAGTAAGTCTGACGTTGATCATAAGTATCACTCTAGTGTTTATTTGCTTCTACTTCTTAAACTTACCTTTCCATTATAAGATTGATTCCAATCTTATACCTTTGTCTTATAACTATTCACCTTGACTTGAATTCTCTAATATCTAACCAAGAAATACTCTATGTCATATAAGCCCCCAAAAGGTTTCAAGTTATGTGAGCATTGATCAAGTCCAATCCATGCTAGAACTTCTCTGTAAGTAAAGACTTTGTTAACATATATGATAGGTTCTTAACTGTACTTATCTTTTATATAGATATCACTTTATTCTTAATGACATCTCAAATAAAATTCAATCTGGTATCAAAATGCTTTGACCTCTTATAATAGATAAGATTTTTAGCCAAGCTTAGTGCACTCTAACTATCATCGTAAATAATAGAGTCTTGCACGTCCATGCGCAAACTATTAATAAGACCATGCAATCATATACCTTCTTAACTATACAAGATCAAATTGTCGATGTTGCCAACTTACTGACTTTAGTAATGAGCTTGCAACTTAGTTTTTAGGTTATCGCTTCTGTTTGTGTTGGATTGAATTAAGCTCAAACAGTTTTGCTCTTTTTTGTTATGTCTAATATTACGTCTTTAATTGGAGGTCTATTGTTAACTTAACATTATGCAATGGAATAATTTGTCGTAATGAGTCTTTGTGTTTGTTTTTTGTTTGACGGTAATTTTATCGAACAGTTGATGTTCATGTATAGGAATCCTATTGTTTAAGTTGAACTCTGACTTTTACTGGCTAATGGTTAGCGTGGATGTGCGTGTTTGTAATCATTGTTCATTTATGTTGCATATTTGCGTAGTTGAATTATCCAAGTTATTACTACTGCTAATAAATATCATAGGACCGATTTTATATACTACCTTAGAGTCATTTTAGGGTAAATCTATGATGACCATATTATTGATTTATTTCTTTTATTTAATGTAACTGTTTGGATTGATTTATTGTGATTTAATTACGTGCTTAATATATGTTTTAGTAAATTCATAATATTAGTCCATAATCTGATTTCATAACATAGAGATTGAAAAATCCTGTGTATGAATAGATTTACTATAATTGGAAGGATTTGATTGCAACCCTAGAGATAGGATGACATAAATCCTCTGGTTTAAGGTCAAACATAATAGTAGAATTTATCAATCGGTAAAGCAATCTTAGTACCTTTAACCTGAATAATATCGATTGATAACTCTAAGATTTATATTTTAGAAGTCTCAAGTGATTTATTAGCATACCATAGGAACTTTCACGATCCAATAGTCAATAAAAACAATTGCATAATAAAAGATCAATAAATTAAGGGTTTTTAGAGGGATTCATGACCTAGCACTAATTGTTGATATCAATAGTTCTTGAGGGATTTCTTATTTTTGTGTTTAGTATTGTTGCCTATTTTATTTTAATTTTTTAAGTTTTATTTGTGTTTATTGAAAATAAAAATTAAATTTGTAGACTAGATAATAAGATATTAGCAATTACTAATAAGCATCATCTTCGTGAGATTGACTTGTACTTGCAAGTACTAGCTATAGTTACACCGTGCACTTACGAATAATTCATAATTGACACTTAATCTAAATCAATCAAAAAACACCCATTCTAGAGTTGAAAATCAATAGGGAATACGAAAAGAGAGTGGTGGAGACAATAAGAAAGAGAATGAGACCCATGGGATGGAAAATTTTAGATATAAGAAGCATAAGTCCTAGTGTGATGATAAATAGGAACTTAACATTCAAACAAGGAGTTGGCTAAAAATTTAAGCTGAAATGGTCATGCTAGTGACTTTAAAACTAACATGTTATGTTTTAGGTAGTTTTTTTTTCCTTATTTTTATGTTGTTTTAGTGAGTTGAATTTATGGATATTCATGGCTTGAAGTGTGTCTAAGTTCCTTCTCCGAAGCCATCACCACCAAAATCACCAAAAGTATTCTTGCCCTTATTTTTATTCCTTTTTTTGCTAATTATATTTGTTGTGTGTGTTTTTTATTTGTGTGTCATTTTTCACATTGAGTACAATATGTTTTTCAAGTTTAGGAACATGTATGTAACTGCATATCATTTATATGTGACTTTGCATTTACATTATGTTAGTTTTTGAATATGTTCGCAGTGTGTAAAATTTATGTTGCATGATGTTCCATTGTGTATTCGTGCAATTGTTTCAATGACATGAAATTGAAAGGAATTAGATTGTCTATGAATATGATCATTTAATTTGCGAAGATACATTAGCTTGTAAAGTTGTGTTTAAAGTCTTTTAACATGAATATGCATGTTGATTAGAATATTATACCTATTCTTTTGTTTATGACACTTGTTTAGATGCACTTATAATTAAATTAAGTTAAATTGGTAAGCATCATTAGTAGCCTTTCATAGGAGTGATTGATTAGGAAGAATTGATGTATGTTAAAAAAAAGTGGAATAAATGTTTTAAATCAATTTCATATTCCACTAAGCCTTTGTGAAAAAATTGGGTTAAGAACAGAGCTAGTAGCCAATTGTGAGTTATGATATAGCTGAGTAACAAGGAACATTCATAAAAAAATGTTTACCTTCGTGTCAAAAGACTAGAATCACACTCTAAGCAAACTTGATAAAATGTAACTTAGTTGATTAATTGGGAGATATTCATCATATGGTGTTTGCTTCCGCTTAAAAGACTAGGTGACCATTAAATAAAATCTAAAAATATAATGTTGTCAATAAAAGTGGACATGTTGATATTCTTATTAAATGTTAAAAAAATCCATGAATAGGTATTTACTAATGGCCTACCTCTTTAATTTGTAAATAAGAATGACAATATGCTTACAAGTGCTACAGATTTATGAATAAGGTTTCAATATTTTGCTTGATATGTGTATTTAAATCAAAGCACTTAAACATAAATGGAAGAAGTTAGTGTGTTGGAACTTTTTAAGTGATTGATGTTTGTGGGTAAGTTAATTTCATAAGATTTGATGTTATTATACCATTATTGCATTACTACATAATTATATGATTATATGTGTATTGTGTATTATGTATTGTGTTTTGCATGTTGTGTTTTATTTGTTTTGTTGTTTTACTTTTTCTTTGGGACAAGCAAAGATTTAAGTGTGGGGAAGTTGACAGGTGTTAATTATAGTATGTTTTCTAGGCATTAGAGTGTGTTTTAAGTGTTTTCTTATCTAATAATCATGTGTTTAGGACTTAGATTTATGTTCTTGTTAGTGTTTTCATAAGTTATATTTGATTGTTATTGATTAGCAAAAGAATGTGATCTTAAATTTATTATTTAAGGGATGTTTAATGTGTTTGATGATGAGTGGAGATAGGAAATTTGAAGAAAATAAGAAGGAGTTAGAGAAAAAGATCTTTCATGATCATGCATGATGCATTCTTGTAGGAAGGCAACAGGAAGCTTGGTGAAGTCTCTTTCATAAACGTACATCCCATGCATGATCAAGACAAAAAGGTAGTGCAGGAGGATGCATGATTATGCAATATGCACGATCATGCAAATTTTAGCTTTTCCAAGTCACGAGATTTTTACGTTTTTTAAATATTTTTGGGGTTTTCTGGAACAAAAACAAGTGTGAAAACCCTAGAAAGAACTCTAAAAAGATCAAGAAGTATTTAAGGCAAAGAAAAGCACAAAAGAGATAGCTAAAAAAATTAAAAGAAGAGATCAAAGATCAACATCCTAAAGAACACAAGTTGTAGAATTCCAGCGTAAGGAAAAGAAAAGAAGACATCCACAATTAATTATCTACTCACTTCTTTTATGTCCTTGTTATTATTGAATTTTAATGATGACTTAATTGGGATATATAGTTGTTAGAGTAGTGCTTTAAAGGCAATCGCTTTTAGCACTTTTGTACAAACTTTATTTTGATTAATAAAGTGAAAGGCAATTTTCATTAATTTGATATTCATATTTATGAATTGACGTCGATCTTAAATAGAGTTAATGAAGTCCATGATACAAAACATAGCACGAAGGAAATCATGATGAGATCATGATGATGAGATTCTTGTCATGTGCAATTATGTTAGTATCTAAATTATCCCTAGTCATAGGATTAATGAGACAGGACATTATTAATTCGGATAGACTAGCACATGTTATACTCCTTGATTTGATCAAGCAGTGGATCTCATAAACTGTAAGCATGAGATGTTTAGAGTTAACATGTGGATGCTTACTAAGAGTAGTAAGTACATCGGATGACTCGCTATGAGATTATTATATGGATGATCTATCAAATGTCAGTGATTAATCTCATCATAGCAATGGTACAAATATCCTTAGACATGAGATACTCAAGGATATCTTTGATACTGATCGTTTGCTTTGACACCATTCCTTGTTGCCTCAAGATGAGGTCACTCATAGGGTGGTGATTGGGTACAGGTATTGGTATTTAAAGGTAATTGGGTAGCCAATAAAGGATTCACCACTCCTGATAGAAGGAGATGATACCCACATCCTCTTGTCGGGGTCATTACGTAGGAATCTCTAGCCAAAGTAGATGTGTCATAAAGAGAGTCTTCAACGACATATATTGATGCTTGTACTAGATTCACATGGCTTTACCCACTGAAACTCAAATCCGAGGCCTTTGCAACCTTTATTCAATTTAAAACCTTCATTAAACTTCAACTAAACAGAAAAATTAAAGCCCTACATACAGACATGGGTGGGGAATATAAAGCTTTCTTGCCTTTTTTTGCTAAACATGGGATACAACTTCGCTTCCACTGTCTATATACCCACCAACAAAACGGTGTATCCAAAAGGAAACATCGTCACATCACTGAAACCGGCCTCATATTATTAGCCCATTCCCACCTACCCTTACAGTTTTGGCTTGAGGCTTTCACCACTGCCACTTTTCTTATAAATAATCTCCCATCTCCAAAATTACAAAACCTATCTCCTTTTGAACTGCTCTACAACAAAAAGCCTAACTACACCTACTTCAAAACCTTTGACTGCATCTGCTTTTCCTACCTTTGGTTCTATTCTTCTCACAAATTCAATTTCCACACCACCAAATGCATTTTCCTAGGCTACAATCCTGTCCATAAAGGTTACAAGTGTCTCAACAACAATGGCAAAATATATATCTCTAGGCATATTGAATTCAATGAACTCGAGTTTCCCTACCCTACACTTTTTCCCTCCCAAAATTCTACATCCTGTACTAACTCTATCAGTTTGCCTTTGTTTGCTTTACATCCTGCAGTCTCACCACAAAAATTTCTTCACCTTAGGCCATCTCCAAGCATCTCCCTTGTGCCAGAATCATCTCCTATGTCTTCAGGCTCCATAGCACAAAATCAGGTAATATCTACATCTCCTGTTCCTCCTTTTGATTCTTTAATATATTCATCATCCATCTCCAATTCCCAAGCCACTATTTTCCTAAATTCTTCACACACCACTGTCCAACCTGATCCTCCTCCCATCCCACCACCTACTGCTCTTCCGAAAATGACATCTACCCATCCTATGCAAACCAGAGCCAAAAGTGGCATTTTCAAACCCAAAATCTACTCGCCTCCCTACATTCTTGCCCCTCCTCAGAACCAGAAACTGTTGCCATAGCTCTTCACAATCCAATCTGGTACAAAGCCATGTGTGAAGAAATATCTGCCCTCTAGAAAAACCAGACCTGGAACCCAGTGCCTTATGATTATAACATGCACATTCTAGGTACTAAATGGGTTTTTCACACAAAGTATTATACTGATGGCACTGTGGCAAAGCATAAGGCCCGCCTTATGGCCAAGGGTTTTTCCCAAACCCCTAGAATTGATTTTTCAGGCACTTTCTCTTTAGTGATAAAAGCATCTACAATTAAGATTGTCTTATCTCTTACTGCCTCCCACAATTGGAGTATTCAACAAGTCAATATCAACAACGCATTTCTCAATGGTGACCTTCTTAAGACCGTATACATTACTCAGCCTCAAGGTTTCCAAAACCAGTATCTACCTAATCATATTTGCAAGCTCTTCAAAGCCCTTTATGGCCTTAAACAGGCTCCAAGCGCCTGGTATCAAAAACTAAAGGCTGCTCTTCTCTAGTGGGGTTTCAGAAACTCAAAGACTAATACATCTATGTTCTATGTTCATCATAAAGGGACAGTTCTCATTCTTTTAGTATACACGGATGATATTCTCATAACAAGCAACAATTCATCCGCAATTAAGTCAATTATCAGTAACCTCAATTCACAATTTGCACTCAAAACACTGAGCAATTTACATTATTTTCTGGGTTTTGAGGTTTACAGAAATACAATAGGCCTATACCTATCACAAAGTGGGGATATTAGAGACTTACTCACTCAGGTTAATATGGATCTCTGCAAACCCTGCTCCACTCCAGCTTCCACAGTTGTCAAGCTCTCTCGCCATGATGGCAACCTTTTGCAAATCCATCTCTGTATCGCAGCTTGGTTGACGCTCTGCAGTACCTATGCAACACCAGACCCGACATCAGCTTTATAGTCAACAAGCTCAATTAGTTTCTTTCAAATCCTCTCACTCCACACTGGATAGCTTTAAAACGGGTGTTACGTTACTTGAAGGGATCCTCCAATCTAGGGTTGCAGTTCCGATCATCGTTCTCTCCTCTCGATCTTCAGGCATTTAATGACTCTGATTGGGCCAGCTCTCTAGATGACCAAAAGTCCACAAGCAGTGGTTGTGTCTTCCTAGGGGGCAGCCTCGTATTCTGGAGCTCTAAGAAGTAGGCTGTCGTAGCTCGTTCCAGCACCGAAGCTGAATATAGGGCTCTCTCTCAGCTCTTCACTGAGGTAATATGGTTACCCTCTCTTCTCTCAGAAATTGGGTTTAACACTCCAAGAACACCTATTCTATGGTGCGACAACAATGGTGCACGATCTCTCTCCCAAAACCCAGTCTTCCACTCTCGCACTAAGCATATAGAGATTGATGTACACTTTGTGAGGGATAAGATAGCAGAAGGACTTCTAGAGGTAAGGTATGTGAACTCTACTAACCAGATCGCGGATTTGCTCGCAAAACCACTCTCTGCTGCTCGATTTCCAGACTTAACCTTTAAACTCAACCTAGTATCAAATCCTAGGTTTCATTTGAGTGGGGGTATAAAGGCATCAGATCAGACACCTTTAAACTCAACCTAGTATCAAATCCTAGGTTTCATTTGAGTGGGGGTATAAAGGCATCAGATCAGACACAAAAGTCTTTGTATACAGAAACATATAATGGGCCTGGACACATACTATGAGCCCATTCGACAAGTCAACATCCAAGACCATTAAAATCTATTCTACACTTGATAGCAGAGAAGCATTTCATTCTCAACAGAATTCTAACTGTAGATAACAAATTTGTTCCAGTTGTACAATCTGTTGTATAAATAGTACAGAATCTCACACAACTCTGTATATATTGTTCTCATAGGAAATGAAATAAAGCTGAGGAAAACTTTACACATCAATTACATCTTTTATTCTATTTCCTTCACATAGAAGCTGAAATTGGTGAAGCAGCTTAGCCGCATGGAACTTGTGAACATGAACAACAAAAGAGCAAGAGCGTGCATATTCCAATTTCCAAGGGCTTCTAAATTAAAGATAGTGGAGTGGCTTCTCCATGTCCATGTGCTAGAACAGAAAATGAAATCATATGCCAAATTGAATCTGTTGGAATCTCGCCAAAATAATGTCCTTTGACACAGCAACACAATAACACAGAAATGCAACGCTACAGCAATCACATACAGTGTGTATAGAAAGGACAGTTAGTTACGATTCCCTTTCATTTTTTTTCTTTTCTACAGTACAGTGCCATTTATTTCTTCTTCTTCATTTGTATAAAGACATGTACAGTGCCATTTGTTTCATATATGAAAAACGTGAGATTCCTTTCGCATCCTCTTTTTGTAAGACATTTAAGGATCAGTTTATGACATACTTGTATCCATAATCGTTTTGTAAGATTTTGATATTCTTTATAGAAGTTTATTTCCTCTCTTCTTCTTTAACTTCTACCTGCATGTGAAGCATTGATAGTTTTCCTTGACGCCTCATAGCTTTGACCCAGATTCACCTCAGGCTAGACATTACGCAATCGAGCACTAGCTCTAGTACCCGTTACAAGTTGGACAACAAGGTTTGGGAAAATAGATCCATTTAAATCATCTGGCACTTGCATTGGACCACCTTGAGCAGTAATCTTGTCACAATATGCAACATGAGCAGAGTCCATCTATGACAACATTCCATACACCTGACACAATGGACGAAAATTTCAATATAAAGCCTTTAGAGGTTGGGGGGAGGAGGAGTTCCTGAAAACAATACAAAAAATGAACTTACAGAATCTCTAAGCTCATAAGCTCTGCTAATAATTCTAGCTCCATTGTAATCATCTCCATATAAACCTGGATTTTTTTATAAAAAAAATATAACAGCTGGAACAAGGGAAGTTGTTGGAAAGATGTTTAAACAACACAAAATCGTTTCGTTCATGTCACAATCTTGCACAACAGATTGGTAACTTGGGACTGCAGTCACAGTTAAAACTAATGTTCTATGCTCTAACAGGAAAATGTTAATCATGGAAAATTATGAAGTCGCAGCGCTTAAGCTTATAATATAATGACCAGAGTGGGAAGGAACTCATCTTTGCATTAGTCACGATGAGATCTATGTCTTGCAAGAATGCTGAACATGTTATATGTTAGAGTGTGTTAATGAGCTCTACACTTTGCCCATATTAAAAATTTAATATGGTATCAGAGCAAGTTTGGTCCGAATTATTAATTTCTCAGTTGCCCATTTGGATGTCTAGTCCCAGCGGCCCGGTCCGGTTACCACTGCGTATATTTCAAGTGACAACTAGATGTCCAACCCCAATTGCACTTAAGGGGGAGTGTTAAAGTGTGTTAATGAGCTCTACACTGTACCCATATTAAAAATTCTTGAATTTTTAATATGGGCATAGTGTAGGGTCTATTAACAAGAATTGTGCTTGAGTCAACTATTGCCAAATAACTAGAACTAGTTATTTTGGCAATGGCTGACCCAAGTCTAATTTTTGTTAATGAGCTATACACTCTGCCCATATTAAAAATTCAATATGGTATCAGAGTAGGTTTGGTTCAAAATATTAATTTCCCGTTTGTCCGTCTAAATGTCCAGTTCTAGCAGCCCGGTCCGGTTACGTTATCACTACATATATTTCAAGTGACAACTGGATATCCAGCCCTAGTTGCACTTGAGGGGGAGTATTAGAGTATCCCATATTGACTAGACATGAAAATGTTAAAGTGTTTATAAGTGGTAAGGGTCAACTAACCAAACAACTAGTTCTAGTTATTTTAGCAATGGTTAACCCAAGTCCAATTCATGTTAATGAGCTCTATACTATTTCCATATTAAAAATTCGATATTATATACTGACCAGAGTCAACACGCTGCAGCAGTGTTGCCATGTCCATAGGGTTCTAAATTATAGAGCGATAATTTGAGGCATCCTCATCTGAGACATGATAATGGAAGGCACTAAATCTTTTATCATACAATATCCTGCAATAAAAGAAGGAAAGCATAATGGAGCATGGATAGAGAACCCAATAAAGCTAAGGCTCAATAATCATAGCAAGCCAAATGAAGCTTAAAATGATAGATCTCCACAGTGTTTCTTCTTTTAGAGATATTGCTTTAATATCCATTCTAACTAATTTTATGATCCAACGAATGCGAAAATGGGTCTAAAGATATATTATCGATTGCAAACATCTCTTAGGCACATCCGCATTCTGCGAAGTGCATGTTGTTCGGCCTCTACCTTAGCTTTTAACTCAGAGGCCTTTGGATCCACTTTCGACTTTTGGTGCCTTGGGAAGTTCAGGTTGGGATACTGATTCCTGGGGCTTTTTGGTCATAGCCTCCAATGCAATTGATGAAGCAGCTTCAATTAAACGATCAAAAAACAAAGATCTGTCTTCAGTTGATGGTCCACCCACCTGAAATCTTGCTTTGATTTTATATGTAAATCGAAACTATAATATTCTAAACAATATTTTAAGTCTAAAATTCTCCCAAGATCATTTATAATACAATTGATTCAACTCATTCAATTAAGATTCATACTATAAGAAAGAGAAAGAAAAACTAACCTTGGTTCATGTTTAATATGTGTCTATAGTGATATATCTTTATTTCTTTTGTTTGCAAATACCTTCTCTTCGTAAAGAATTTATCCACTCTCTCCCTTTTTCTTCGTTATTTTCCAATAGTGCAAGAACGTATTTTTATTATTGAGGCAACTATTAACTTAAGTGAAGAGGGATCGAAGGAAGGTTCTTGTTAATTATAAAAAAACCCTAGCAACTCTAATATTTTCTACAAGTCTAATAATCATTATCTTGGACCGACCTTATATTAGAATCAACCAATGGAGCATTCTTTGACCAAATGGAAGATGACTGTCTTGCAAGTCATTTCCTAGATAACGTAGATGTATCTAATCATGAACGGTTAAATTCGTCCCCACTCGACCTGCAACACATGACTGTAACATAAGCTATTTCAACAATGTTGAATTCGCTGTTAATAAGATCTCTGTAGATGTCTTTTGTGGACAAAGAGATCATATAGGAAGACACTCCATGACCCCAGCGAAGATTCAAGGAAAGAGACCTGGAAGTAAGAGCTAAGACGTACTATCTACGAGCTCAAAAACAAACGTTATAGAAAAAGTATACACAGTAATCAGTAATATCATGAAATTATTAATTCTGCACGCCATTTTTGATTTCCCAGTAAACTGTGGAGATCATTACACCAAAATCTACGTATATTTAGTCATATGGTTAAAACATTA
>JAOQMQ010000005.1:19654670-19667273 GCA_027563845.1 Erythroxylum subrotundum | reverse complement strand
GATCCAGAAAACATCAAAATACTGAAGTATGTTCAGTGAGATAACACCAGTTCATATTATTGAAGAACACACTCACTATATCCGCCTCACTCTTTTCACTCAATCTTTCTCCATACATTTCATATAGCTATGGTTCTTGGTAGAGATGTAGACAAATGTCTTATGAATCCAATGGTTTAAGAATCAAGTCATTTGAGTGTCTAGAGAAAGAGTTACGGCCAAAAGAATCCAACATGTTCAAGACCTCAATCAAATTGAACCTATTTTGGCGCGATTTCCATAACTTTCACAGACAACTTCGGATTGATCTCATGTTTGGACCATTAGAAATAGGACTTCGAGATCTACAACTTTCATGAAGACTTCCAAGGCCAATTCTCTCTTCTAACTTCTGTATCGTCTCACTTTCCTTTCGTCTTAATTCTATCGTCTTATTTCTATCGTCTCATTTTCTTCCGTCTCATTTTCTTCCTTAGAATGTCTCCACTTATAAAGATCATAACTTTTGACTTCGATGTCCAAAATTTTCATACCATATACCGTTGGAAAGATAAAAGAAAGATCTACAACTTTACAGAAGGCAATTTTGCAAAAATCTATTTATATCTATCCCAAATTTGCCCCTAAATTCTGAAGATGAATTTTTCATTCATATACCAACGTACTGCACCCAATTCTTAACTTCATGAAATTTTGAGACTCTTAGAGACAGAATTGAAATTCGATGTCTTCACACGAAATGTAGCCATATGCCTCTAGTTTAATCTAAATTAAGAATCATCTCGTGTGGATAACTAGAGAAAAAGTTATGGCTAACAGACCGAAGCACATTCAGTAAACATTTTCCAGATCACTGCCAATTTTGTTTCTAAATCTTTCATTATCACAACTCATACTAAGATCACTCTTTCTACTCCTTCTACTCCTCATTTTCAATAAAATCACATTTAACATCAATTATACCCGGAAGTTGTCAATGAATTCATGTACCATTTTTTATGTGCAAAGATTCACTATTTATGTGCATATATGCTAACATTATGCATGAGTAAGAAAATGCATTTCCTTATCCTCTCTTTGGGCTCCCATGTACTGAAATTTCGGGTCCTCACCCTTGATAGGAGGACAGGATGTTACAGTATGGATATAATGTTTACTCTTTTGGTCCAATCATGTTCGTTCTTATTAATTAGTAATTAATTATAATTGATATTTGAAAATGCCTTTTCAAATGTCAATTTACTCATTTTCAAAATGTCAATTCACTCTGGCCAAATAATTTCATAAATTACCACTAATTAAGAACAGTGAAACATTCTCTCTAATCACTTTAGAGTGACGAATCCTTTATTGACTTACTAAGCTATCTCTATATGGTTCATATTGCATCCAATTACTACCGATTGAATTATCCTAGGACAATTCATAAGTAATATCAAAACATAGTAATTTTAACATGAGATACCTTGGTAATCTCAAGTTTAATGATCAATTATACAACCACCATTATGAGAAAATCCACAAGCACATAAGTAATTTTCCTTTTGGGATTCTTATAGTCAGGTCAGTTCAGTGACTTATTCTCTAATAATCACCCACACATTAGTTTAAGTATCTTCATACTTTAATTTATGAGATCAATTACTTTCTACATAAGAAAAAAATATAATGTGTGCTAGTTTTACCGTTTTAACAATATTCCGTCTTGATGAAACTACATATAAGAACATTTAGGAATAATACGTAAACATAAATTGAATCTCATAATTATGATCTTATCATAATTTCAATTACACATTAATTATTCCAAGGATTTTATCTTTAGTATTAAAACATCAAATATAATTAACACATAAAGATAAATAATGACTTTATTAATAATTTTGTCACTAAACTACTACTAAAACGATTGACTATTGGGCGTAAACCAACAAGTGGGTGGAAGTGCATGAATTTATTATGAATTAGGTTTCTTTAATTTTCAAATGACTTTAAATAACAAAGTTAATTTGAGAATATATTGTAATTAGGGTTTTATTGATTAAAATTAAATTAATTAGGGTAAGTTATATTATTTTGGTTAAATTAAGTTTATTGGTTTTAATTAGGATTTATTAAATATAATTAGAATTAAAGAAATAAGCTTAAAATTAATTAAAAAGTAAAAAAATATATTTGCATTACATTACTATTATGTGACACGTGAAAACATAATTTTATCAATATTTTAATTTATTTAAATACTGGACTATTAGAGTTTCACCTTATATTTTAGTAGAACTATTAAAGTTTAAAAATCTTATTTTTACTAATTTATGTATAATGTCTTATGCTCTTGACCATTATTTTGGTGAATCCTGGAAAGAGAGAGAAGGTTTAAATTTTTTGGTATTAAAAACTATTTTAAAATAAATTTTACTAAATTTGTATCATATTATTTTAATAAGAAATTTCAATAAAAATACTATAAAAGATTAATGATATTAGAAAAAACAGAAAAAAAAACAAACTGTATTTTACATTTTCGTAAAAAGTAATCATTAATGAAAATGTAAAAGAGATTAGGAAAGATCTGAACCACTCAAATTTGTGGGTCCCATGGACGTGGCGTCGGATCGACTTCCCTGCTAAAGTAACATTTGGAAAACTGATGATAGATGAAAAACAAGACAACGAAATAAGAGATGAATTGAAGAAATTGTTACCAACTCAAACCCTAGAAAGGTGTGTAGCTTCAACCAAAGTACCTTAAACAGGAAACACTTAACCAGGTTAATGCTTCTCTTTCTTAGTTATTCATTTGTTTTTGAGTTTGTTAAAATTCTAGGGTTTAAATCGTGGTTTTTGATTCACCGTTTTAGCTATATCTAGCAATTTGGGGCTTTTAGGTTTTGGTGAAGGTATTCCATGATTCTCTCTGTTCATTTGGTTACTCTGAAATCTGGGAAATGTAGAATAGTGCAAAGTGTAGCTCCTTTCCCTTGTTTGGCTTTTCTGAAGGAATTTTGTTTGCAATTACTTTTTGTTGAACTTTTTAGAAACTATGGACTGAGGTTTCTGTCTCCTTAAGTGATTGATACTGAGGTGTTCATACATTACTGCAGTGGTGTTAATGATAATAAAATAAAAAGATGTGGGTTATACTATTTTTAGGCCATAAGATAGACCGTTTAATTACTTCTTGGTCGCCGTATGGAATAGAAATGAGGTATTATGTGACCAAAAAGCTACCATTTGCACTGATTTAAGAGCGTTGCTTTCAGTTCATATTTCTCAAAATCTCATTGTGCCCTTTTGTGTGCTTAGTAATGCAAAGTTCCTTTACAGAAATTGGCAAGCGATAGTTGCATTGGAGATTATCAATGGTAGGTCATTCTTCCTATCACTCACCATCTCCTGATAGAGATCAGGGTCCTTATAGGAGGAGCCCACCTCGAAGAGAAAGGTCACCGGTGCAGCAGAGGAGTACTCGTAGAGGTACCTCTCCAGCAAGAGAGAAACGTTCCACCCGTGCCATGTCACCAAAAAGCGAGATGTATCAGTCTCCTTCCCCACCAGTAAGGCATAAGACCTCTTACAGGGAAACTTCTCCATTTGGAAAAGAGAAAAATAATAGTCGTGCTAGATCTCCAAAGCATGAAAAATCTCACTCTCCTTCTCCGCGTACAAAACGGTTAAGGAGAGCCCAAGCTAATAGAGACACTGATAATGTTGCAGATGGGGAACGGGGCAGGAATCATGTGAAAGTAGATAATAAAGGTGCATTCAGGGAAAGAGAGTCTGGAAAAACAAGTGAGAGGGAACTTGAAAGGAATCATCGTAAGGATGATGATAGGGGTTTACGAAGAGAAAGAGAGACTAAGAAATATATTGAGGTAGATCATGAAAGTAATCATGGTAGGGGTAGAGAGAAGTCCAGACATAGAGAAACTGGTGCAGATAGGGAAGCTGGAGGTGAGAAAAAGGGGAGAAGGTCAGGAAGAGATGAAAATGACAGTAAGTCTTCTAGAACAAGACATGAAAGGTCTACTTCTCCTTTACATCACCACAACAGAAGCAGGCATAGATCTCTTTCTCCTGAAGTAGCAGCTGATAGAAGAGGACATGACGAGGTGCCTGGTGATACTAACCTTTCTATTACTTGTTCTACTTTTTCACAAAAAATATTCCCTATTTAATTGTCCAGTATAGTTGGTATCTGCTAATGCTGCTATTAAATTTATACCAATACTGCATCTTCATTTGAGGAAAATGAATTATTGTGGAAGGGACAATCGTGAAAACTATTAACCATTTCTTTGTCTTGTTAAATTGATACCTAAAATATTGTCCTGACTAAATATAGTCATTGCAGGTGGCAAAAAGAGCTGAACGACGGTAAGCTTCATCCTTAACTTGATTTCCTTTTCAATAACTGGATTTGAGTTTAGGTAACATGTATGTCCTGGGAGTGGTCATTATGTTGTATCTATCATCTTATTTATATTTTCAATTCTATTTAAGTGCCTTAGATGTTCCAATAGTATAATCCTTACGCTAGGTTGAACATTGCATATTCTGTAACTTTGAGATGATACACTCAGGACCATATGAGTGGAGCAGATATATAGAAAATTCTGTGGTCTTTAAGTCATGTGGACTGATGTGATGCAATGATGGTTCCTTTGTCTGTTTTTTGAAATATTAGTACTTGATAATTGTAGCCACTGGGGGTATAGGAGACAACATGCTCAGGATTGCCACACATTTTTTGGTTAAGTGAAAATGGATTTACTTAGTAACAAGAGGTTGCATGACTGCTTGAGCAGAAATGGAGATGATGATTCTTTGGCTAAAATGAAGGCTGCTGAGGAGGACATAGAGGCAAAACAAAAGGTATTTAAAACTCATAATATTGCTTAACGTTGCCAAATTGTTAATGTTGAACATTGTTTTGTCCTCCAGGTGAATTATTTATCTGTTCCCTTAACTTCTGTTTGGTTTTGATCATCGATCTTTCATTGCAACTGCAGCAAAAACCATCATTTGAGCTATCGGGAAAACTTGCAGCGGAGACCAATAGGGTCCGAGGTTAGTGATTTGCAGCATTGCCTTTTAGTAGAGTTAGAGCATTTCCATGCCTTTGATTGCTTCATTGGCTTCTTGATTCTCTCTCTCCCTCTCTCCCTCTCTCCTTCTCCATCTCTCTTGGTCAGAAGTGGTATGATTAATAAATTAGGTCACTGCAATTAAATTCCGGTTCTAATTTCTTCTTCATATCCAGATTTTATCATTTATTGTTTGTTATCCACTGCATACTCTGCTAACCAAGTTTCTGTTCTAGGTGTAACATTGCTGTTCACTGAGCCTCCAGATGGTCGAAAACCTGACGTAAGATGGAGACTGTATGTTTTTAAAGGTGGTGATGTGCTGAATGGTAAGATTTGGGTCATCTTTAAGTGTTGTGAATGTGATGGAAATTATAAGAAACAAAATGTAATTGCTTTCTTGAGAACTTTTTCTGACTCTTTTCCTAAACGGTAAGATTTGGGTCATCTTTTGAGCTATATTTTTATGTTTCGAGGAATTTTTAGCCAAGAACTTTTTGACTCTTGATAAACATTTTCTTCTTTTAAAAGAGCATACTTTTAATTTTTAATGGTGTAAATGGTGAAAATTTGCCCCTTGTTCATTTTCCTTTGTGCTCGTTTATTCGCTGGTTATCTAATTTATACTGCGATGATTAAACAATATAGCTCATGTCCTTTGCCGTTATCCATTAGTTTAAATGTATGTTTTTGTCAGAGCCCCTTTATATACATTGTCAAAGCTGTTAACAATATAGCTTGTGACCTTTTCCATTATCCATTAGTTTAAATGTATGTTTTTGTCAGAACCCCTTTATATACATCGTCAAAGCTGTTATCTTTTTGGAAGAGAGAGGAGGGTAGCAGATATTCCTACAGATCACCCATCATGTAGCAAGCAGCATGCCGTCATTCAGTTCCGGTAGACTAATAACTAAGTTGTTGTGCATTAGTGTTTGGGGACTTCTTTCTCATTATGCTTCTGATTTTTCAGGCAAGTTGAGAAAGAGCAATCTGATGGTGCTTTATCTAAGCAAGTAAGGTAAGTATTGCCTCATTGCCTATCACTTTCGGTAATTAACAGATATTATCTTGATCTATTGATCTCAATATCTTTTATTTTATTTGTATAATTTTAGGCCTTACTTAATGGACCTTGGAAGCACAAATAAAACATTCCTTAATGTAAGTATTATGATCGATGTATGGCTACCTTTTGTCGACCTCTTTATCTTTCCTTTGATTGTTATCACAGTAATATCTAAAATTTTCTTCTGCATTTGCAGGATAATCCCATTGAACCTCAACGTTATTATGAACTTTTTGAAAAAGACACTATTAAATTTGGTAATAGTAGGTAGGTCACTAGCAAAGATTCAACGTCTTCTATGATTTCATGGATCAATTAAATATTTTTGCCTTTAGTTCGGTTACCATGGCCATACTTTGTTGGTTTTGTCGATATGGTTCGTACAATATTGTTCTCCTGAATGCATTTTACTTGTGTGCCTGGCTGTTACCCTGCTCTGAAACTATTTTAATGCATGGTTGGCATTTTATTGATTCTGAAATTTGGTCTTCTATTCTATACGACTTCAGCTCTCTGTTCTTACATTGATTTAAAGTTTTTCTTGAGCAGTACCTGAGCAATTCTAGTCATGAAAAAATTTGTTACCTCTTTCTTTTGGTTAAGTAAACTCTTTTTCGTTATCAGAAGAGAAAGATGATCCTTTCTTTCTTTCTCTCTCTTTTTCTTGTATCATTGATACTCCTATTAACCATACAAGGAGGTGTGTTTGCCAAGGCATGTGTGGAAGAGGTATGAACATTTAGGCCAATGTAGGGATATTGATTATGTGGGAAAAATGGGTCTTTCTTGGATGAATTATAAAAGCTCTAGGTGGAATTCAATATTTGTTTCAACATTTTGTAGTAGCAGATAATAAGCTTGTTGGTATGATTTTGTTCTCCTCTTTAAACAGAGTATGCTCTATTTGTGCTGTCATTTCTTTTGTTATTATCAAGATACAAAGCAATAAGCTGATTTTCTCTGCTGCATTTCGATCTTGATATTCTAGGTCATATCATCTGAGAATTGAAACACTAGATGATGGTTCTGGTGCTATTTTCTTTCTTATGAAATTGCACTCGAGTATTTTCTAAGAATTACAGAGTACATAAAGTCAGTATCACATTGTGTTCCAATCATGTTAAGTAGTGATCTTGCCGGTTTTATTTGTTGCCTACTTTAGTATTTGTGCTATAATTTAGAGTTAAGATATATTTACCATTGACAAAAATCTAAATTTCCTGCCGGCCTTGACACTCACATTCCTATAATTGAGATGGTTTGGCCATAAACAATATCTTGATCTCTTGCCTGCAAATCTTTTTCTTAGTTTCCTTCACACATATTCCAAAAATTTTACTTTCATCTCATTTTTCATATA
This sequence comes from Erythroxylum subrotundum, assembly GCA_027563845.1. Classification (NCBI taxonomy): domain Eukaryota; kingdom Viridiplantae; phylum Streptophyta; class Magnoliopsida; order Malpighiales; family Erythroxylaceae; genus Erythroxylum; species Erythroxylum subrotundum. The sequence continues at coordinate 19,659,757 of JAOQMQ010000005.1, read as the reverse complement.
AATGTGTTAACAAGGTTCATACCTTGGCCTTGTTCTGTTGCATGTAGGAGATGTTGGCTTTACAGCTTGCTTAAGTTAGTTGAAAACACATTGCTGACATGATCATTAGTGCGTACACAAACAATGTGCATGTGCACACTAAACACATGCATTAATGGTCAGAAACATGTTGATATCCTGCTTACATCAAGTTGATATTGTGAACTACCTTATAAATATGCAGAAACATACATTTGCATCAAGCTTACATTTTCGATCGGGAAGTTGTAGTGGGATTGTGTTAGATTCCCAGAAAACAAATAATGAAAGTATGTATTTGCTATAGATTTCTATAACGGAATACAAATGATATACTGGTTTCGAGGACCAGAAACCTCCAGCCTTAGGCTCAAACACTCAGACAATCAGTATACGCAATACGCAATGCCTCGCTCTTCCCATGTACTGCTTATTTATACTAAGAATTCTGTTAGGAGTAACAGAATTCGGTTAGCTGACAACCAATCATGAGGTTGTCAGCCCCCTCCCGAACTGACCTCATATATATATGTATATATATATTTACTATATCTGTAAATATTATTCTAAGCTGTCCTGGGTCTAACAGATTGCTACGAATGGTTGTACATGAATTTACCGTACTTATTTGTGCTTGTTTGTATTGTTGATTTCTGCGTATCTGCTATATTATGGTCATTCAGATTCCATACTCTGTTGCTGGCTTTGCTTTTTCCTCAATGGGAGTCCTAATATTGTTATGGATCGATAAGGAGGACTTGCATTTGTTTGTTACTAGTCAATTATTGAAGGTGGATGATCCCTGAGTGACATCCTACCATATCTTTCCAGATATGCCTTTTGAACATTGCAAGTTTTTGAGCACTTAAGTATCTTCTGGGTTTTTGCAGCCGAGAATATGTCCTATTGCACGAGAATTCTGTGGCATGATTGCTGACACTTTGCTTGGACGTGACATCTTTTGGCCCCCAGCATGTGAAGGATCTATGACATTTTTGGTTTTCAACTATAATTTCTATCATGAAAGTGAGACATTGTGGAATAGTCTACTTACTCTTATTTGGGTTGGAGGGGGTAAAACGCGAGCATTTTTGCTTGTTTCAAATTATCCTTCTTTATTCTTGAAGTGATTCATTTCCTCTAATTTTCGTTTATACAGCTGGGAGTATTCGAGGTAATTAGATTGTCTTTGTAACATATAGAAAAGGTTGCGACGTTTTAAATAAATCGTAACAATCATTTCTCTTGGTACTAGATTGGATTAAGATTTGTTGGTAATGATAAAGTTATGATGACACAAAATTATAACATTCATAAAGCGATGAACTTGTTAACCAGGTCAGTCTTGTTTGATGAAACAGTTGAGGCAGTAATAAGGTTCTTTTATGGCCTAGCAAGCAAAAGTCAAAGCAAGTTAGAAAAAACGCGTGCTATTTGTATGCGTGTGGTTAAAAATTCTGAAAGAAGTTCCCCATAGCTATAGCTTGTCAGTCTATTGGTAGAATGACAACAGCCTATAATGAGTCTCGTTCGATTATTTGTGAATTGGTTTTATTGATGTAGAAGCAAACTCGAAAACATTTGTTGCAATGTAGTCATTTCCTGAAAAAGATACATTCAAATTTCAGCATGGATTGGTTAATTTGGACAACAATAGAAGAATTTTATGCAAAGAAATCGTTGGGGATTCTCTCTTCAAATTTCTTTACCAATACTTAAATTCACTTGATTTGGTTTGGGAAGATGAAAATGGAGGGGGAGGGTTTCAATACTTGTGGTAGGAGTCCTCTCATTGTAAAAGAAACGAAAAGCCTGAAAATTATCTTTCCATCTACTTAGTAATATTTTCTCCCTTAATCTGTTCTAAAAGGTCTAACTAGAGCAACGCTCGTTTTAATTTATTGTGCCTTTTCATTCTCGGATACTACAGATTACAGGAGCAAGTTTTGTGGGCCAAATTTCGAGAAGGGCACACATTATATGATATTCCTGGTTGAAATCATAGTTTGTTTTGTTCGACTTCCAATCAAATAAATGTCTCTTTCTAGCAGGCATTTGGAGGGATGAAGTCACCTTTTTTCAAACAAAAAAAATGTGTGGGTGAGATAAGATGGACAGAGTAAATGAAACAGGTAATTTGATGCTGCATTTGGGGATTTCATGGGTCACATCAGTTTGACTTTAGACTAAAGAAGGGATTAATATACAGGAAAATGAGCTATTGTTCTATCCGAACTACAGCTACAATTTGATAAATTGCAGAAATATTTTGCCACATTTTATGAGCTTGGAAATGCTTTATATAGCAATCACTTCTAATTGCTCCTACTACTTTTATTATTACTTTCCTTGGAAAGAGATGGTGTTAGTTGTGTATAAGATATGTAGGTTGAAATCAATATTTTAGCCGGCAGAGCCAGAGGTTGAGCATGATCATGAGCTGCATCATTTAAAAGTTCTCTTAGGAATCTCATGTTACGGTACTTTGCAAGCATAAATTATAGTAGGGTCCTTTCCTGCCGCCATTCTTGGATAGGTTTATATAGGTTTTAAATATTTATTTGTTAATTTTGTAATGGATTAAAGAGTTAAAGCTGGATTTAAAATTACAATACAGCATATCACAGAGTTGTTTTTAGGTGATTGTAGAGACCAACTCCAACTGCAACTGGTTACATTTTTTATTTTGAGCAATAGGGATGTTTGGAAAACAAAAAAATTGTGCACATTTTTCTTTCTTTCTTCTAGATTAAATCTACTTTAGCTACCCTTAAATCCAGGGTAAAGTTAGGTGTATCAATTTACCAAAGAACAGAAAGGATTAACAGAGAGGCAAAGCAATCACAATGAAAATGGAAAAGAAAAAGAGTTCAATGGGATCAATGCGCCGAGATTTCATTCCTTTCTGGTTTTGTGTCTTTTCTCTTTTCCTCTATGGCTATGTACATGAGGCTTAGTACCGTTTAAAAGTCAATAATGGGTTCTCCAATTGTCAAATTCCTCTGTATCGTCCACGGCAAGTTAAAGAGCTTGGCCATGATGAATTTGAAGATCTTGTTCACATTTATGTTATGTTTAGCACTTGAAAAGAAAAGGGTCGCCTTCATTGCCTTTGCATATGCTCGAGCCTGTATTAACACGCAAACACAAAAAATTTATAAGACCAAAAGAAAAAGAACAAGAGCATCCCTTTTCTTGAAATGTATAAAGCATGCATCAGAATGTTAACGCGTGTATTAAGAAAAGAAGGTTCTTTCCAATCCTGAGTTCAACTTTTCCTGAGTGCCTAAATCTTTACATTCTTACTACAAATATTTCATATTTGGAGAAAAGAAGTGATTTACCTGATTTACTATTGGCCATTGCAAATTTGGAGGGAGTTGGACGAAATCATCAAATTTAGTCCCTATTAGTATGGGAATAGCAGTCTGCAGAGACCAAACACAAGCTTAAAAAGCTCAGAGATACCGATTAATTTACCACTAATTTGATGAATTTTCTGGATTAAATGTCCAAATTGCACATTAATACAATTACCAACTAATTGTATTGATAGAGACTGGAAGTTTCTGAGTAATTTTACTCTAAATGTGATAAAATTTTACCAACAAAACTATAATCCCTGGTTTTAGTCTCCCACTTGATACAGAAAAGAACAAAGTTAACGAAGTCATTATTACCTGATTCCATTTTCTTGCTTCACTGTACCATCCAATTACACTGCAAATCATGTTTTTCGGTAAAATTATCAGATTAAAAAAATTTCCAAATAGAGGGAAGAAGAAACAAGTTTGATGAGCTAACCTATAAAGAGTACACCGACTAGTAAGATCAAACATAAACAAAATCGCTACTGCATCTTTACATGCCATGGGAACATGATCAATTGACTTGTTGTCACCTGCATCCAAGTCTTTAAACTGATATACCAGAAAACCAAAAGAAACAATGGTGGTTTCTCAGAAAACCAGTAAGCCGGAAAAATAAGACAAACCAAAGCTTTACCTCCCACGTCCCATATACTGAAAGCTATCCTGACACCTCGTACAAACAATGTTTTGTCCATCAAGTTCAACCCTGTCATCTTCAACCACCCTTTTTCCTCTTCATCAGCAACATACTTGATCTTCACATATAATAGAAAAGCAAGAGTGAGTAATTCCCAGATAACAATTTGTTCAGGCTTCTAGTGAAGCTGATCCCTGTCCAAATCAAAGCTATAAAATTCTTCTGAAACCAAAAACCAAACAAAATAAATAGGTTAAGAAAGAAGAATAGAATAGAAACTCAGGGTTTACCACGAAGCTTGTTTTTCCAATTTGGCAGTCGCCCAAAAGACTAATCTTCAGAGTGACTAAATCCGAATCCGTGTCATACCCAGTACCAAACGTCTCTTTGGGATCCTGTCGCGAAACCAAACCACAGTCTTCGACGGCCTCCGGCGGAGGAGAAGAAGGCCGGGTAGTTAGCCGGCGATACCTTGCAGCCCTACCCGAGCAAGCAAGTATCCTATCCCAAATGATCCCAAGGAACTCTTGAAAAACTGATACACTTTCAAGCAAACTCCACTTGATATTGACATGAGCAATCTTCCGCCAAAGCTTTGTCATGTTTTCACGAGTGACTCTGGCCATGAACATGTGAATAGAAGTTGAAGTAGTTCGCTTCAAGTTGCGTCATAGTTAGTTGCGAATATATTTCTATATATGTTATGCTCTTTTTAGGTATGTCTGGTTTCAGATAGCTAACCAAATTTTGTAAGAAGGTGACTCGTGGTGGAACACAAGAGACTGTTGACCGGTACATCTTTTGCCCTATATTCCAAAACAGTCCATATTGCTGGTTCCATGGGTTTCGACGAGGGTCATGGACATTTTAGTCAATTCCTCATAGTTTCAAGAATGTGATGCTTTATAGTGTAGAGTAGTAGGGAATTTTATTGATGGAAAGGAAAATTCTTCTTATCTCTAGTAAGCAACCCCTTTGAGTTTTCATTACTTGACAACAAAACAATGGATTGGAAAGTTCAATTGAAAATGTTAGGTAAAACTAATTATCACATTCAATTA
>JAOQMQ010000005.1:19599962-19611118 GCA_027563845.1 Erythroxylum subrotundum | reverse complement strand
GGAATTAAGGTTTTAAGTTTTCCAAATTCTGATCATCAAGCAGGCGAACTGAGTTCAAGCATGAGACTGTTTTTGTACGGGCGCACCATAGAGCTATTGAAAAAAAATAAAAATTTACGGCTAATTAGGATTTAATGGAATAACCCTTCATGGTAAAATGATCATGTTTCGTGATTTATGGTTTAAGAATTGGACTCCGGTAACGGGGGCCAACAAGAAACCTCCAAAATTGAACAATTCTCACCATGCAATCACCAAAATTAACTTTAGAAATCACAACCCCGTCATATTTTCAAGCTATCTAAACTAAGAAACTTCCAAAAATTCAAAGATCAAAAATCTCTCTTACCTTAAATCTTCTTCAAAATTCGGATTTCTTGGCTTGTAAGAAAGCCCTTGAGCTCCTCTTCCTTTTTTTTCCCTCTTAAATCAACTTAAAATCTAACAAAATCGAAACCTAGCTTCACTTTTCTTCTTTCCCCTTTCTCTCCACCGAACACTCACCTTTCTCTCTTCTTTCATTTCTTTCTTTTCTTTTGTTCATTTTCGTGCATTATCACTTACATAAACGACAGCCCACTCATCCTCTTTTTAATGAATGCAAAATGACTAAAATGCCCCCTCCTTATAAGCTTTAAACTTAAAACCTTAAGTAAACTTCCAATTTTGCCCTTCATGTCTTCTAACACTTTAATTTCTAACACTTTAATACAATTTAATCCAAATCAACCTATGCCATATGATTTTACGCAATTTAACATGTTAATTACTCACATTAACATGTTAATTAAATCCTCAAAATCATAAAATAAATCAAAGTCTCAAAATTCTATAAATCATGATTTACTTAGGACATTTTTCACATCATCAAAATGAATGAATTTGCTAATACTTCCTTCTAGATAAATGTTCCTTATTGACTCAATTTCATAACTCCTTCAAAATCATTTAATTCGGTTTACTACTCCAAAAATTACACCTCAAATATTTCGGACTATTCTTATGCTAAAACATTTTCCAGCGATTTACTTCCATCCGAAAATTGACATTCTTAAAGACTAAATTGAAACTCACTTCCTTAAGAACATTTGTAGCCCTATTTCTCTAGTTTAATCCAAATCAAGAATCACCTCATTTGGATGACTAGAGTAGAAGTTATAGCCAAAACACTTTCAGCACTTAATAATCCCAGACCGAACACTATACTCAATTTTAATTCAGAAATTGAAAATCTTAGGGACTAAATTGAAATTCAATTCCTTCACATGACTTGTAGCCCCAAGTCTCTATTTTATTTTGCAACAAGAATCAATTCAATCGGATCTCTACACATCAAGAATTTATCAAAATATTGAACCATACTTAGAAAATTTTCCATCTCACTTTGATTAAATCAATCATCCTCAATTTAATCTCAAAAATTCATAAATCTCCATGGACAGATAGAGGAATGCCTTAGGAATCCAACGCTTCAAAAATCAGATCAATCGGATGTCGGACGGAGACGTTAGGAGCAAAAGAACGGAAGAAATTTAAATAAAACATAAAAATTCAATAGCCGGCTCGCGATTGCGAGCTGCGGAAAAATGAGCCGTTTGCGATCGCGAGCCAAGGAGAACCGTAGACTCGCAGTCACAACGGGTCGCGAGTGCGAGCCTCTGAGGAAAAAGGGCCAGCTCGCGATCGCGAGGCACCCGACTTCGATTTTTCGTTTTCCTTCTTTAAAAAAAACACTAAACTTTAAAAATGCGCAGCTTTTGACTCAGAACTCCAAATTTGACAAATTTAGTATCAATAGAAAGCTCAAATGAAGTTCTGCAACTTCCAAGAAGAACTCAAAAACTAATTCCATCTCTAAAGGGGGTCAAAAACCCACTCAAACTTTCTGTCCAAAATCATGTCACCCTAAAAAGTCACATAACTTCCAAAATTTCTATCTTTCAACTCCAAGGTCCAAACATGTCATATTTTATATCAATGTAAAGATCAAAAAGAATCCTACAACTTTCATGAAGGACAAAAAAATCAAATTGACCTCTAAGGGAGTCAAATTTCAAATCAAAGTTTCTGTCCTATAATTGTCATCTCAAAACAATAACAGAAACTTCCAAAAGTCATAACTTCACATTCCATGGTCCAAAAATTGCACACTTTACATCAAAGGAAAGATCAAGACATAATCTAAAACTTTTATGAGGAACTTAAAAGCATATTCAACCTCTAACTAGGTCAATTTTCAGTCAAAGTTTCTGCCAGCTAATGGTCATCCTATACCACATTCAAACTTCCCAATTTTATATCTTCCGATTTTCACATCCACAAATAACATATGATACATCATTGCAAAAGCTAGGAAAATCTTCTATGACTTTCATGTAGACCACTTAACTCAATTCATACCATATCAGTCCAGAATTTGCCTCAAAACACTGCATACACTATCCTACACTTAAGAGCATTTTTAAAGACAAAGAAAAATAACCTTAACTTCGGAAGATCATAACTTTCAATTCCGATATCAAAAAATATCATACTTTATGGCGACAGAAAGCTTTCAACAGAAGCTACAATTTTCATGAAAATCATTTTCTCAAAATCTGCCTAAATAAAAAAGTCAACTCTCTATTACTATTTATCCCTAAAAGTCAAGCTTTCTTAATTCTCCAAATTCTCACACTTTTACTATTTATTTCATGCTTTTCAAATTCCATTTCAATTAACTCATTATTTTTAACTTTCATGACCTATACAAATCTACTCAAATATCAAAGTCATCAAAACCAATCAATTCTTTTCTCATCAATTTTTCTTAAAGCACAATAACATCTATCACACAATACATATACAAAAACACTCATTTAAGTTCATTTAATATTTCTAAATTTCACTTAAGGACCGGGGTCCAACAGAACTTGTAACATTCATAAAAATTAACAGAGTATTGTTTGGAAATTGGAATTGGTTGTGTTTATATGATGATTGAAACCGAAATTTTGAATTGGATTATGAATTTGAGATTATTCATTTGTTATTTAAAATTTGGAATTGGATTATGAATTTGATGTTGTGCTTGTCTGAAATTGAGGTACCTTAAATTTTGAATGAAACGTTAGTCTTAATTATAAGTTGAATTTTGTAATCATCAAAATGGATTAGTTAATTTATAGTTGAATTATATGATTAATAATTATATAAATTGAGTTATAGTTGTGAGTTTATGTCTATGATTGAATTATTTAATCAACTAATCAATAATCATACAAAATAAATTATTGTTAAAAGTTTATGTTTTAATCACATAATTATATAAATTAGGTTATGATTGTGAGCTTATATTTAAATTATGTAGTCACACAAAATGAGTTATATTTGTAACTCTATGATTGAATTATATGATTACACAAATTGAATTATAGATGTGAGTTTCTGGTCAAATTATGTAATAACACAAAATGAGTTATAGTTGTGACTGGTGAGTTTATGATTGAATTATATAATTACACAAATTCGTTTATCATTGTGACTTTATGTTTGAATTATATAATTACACAAAATGAGTTATAGTTGTGAAAATGTAACAATCAATGTATATATTTGATATTTGGGTTTAAAAAGAAATATAAGTTATTAAGAAACTATTATTGATCTATTTCTTCATGTTTTTTACACAACTTTATTTTAATATGAAGAAATTCAAGTATTCCTGATAATTTCGCGACTTCAGAAAAATTCAATGATCCAGCTTAGGTTCATGCTGGATTAGTTCTCATAATGAAGAACTATAACATTTTTTTGTATTGTAGCAAGCATGTAAAAGTAGAGGAATCACCATATTAAAAAAGCATTTAGCTAAGGTTAAAAGTGTTGTGAAGCCTTGTAAAAAAGTAAACCATGATGTGAAATTGCAAATGAAGACTTTACATGAAGGGTATTAGCATGAAAAAGAAAAAGAAAAGGCAAAGATTGAACTACAAAATTGGTAGTGAAAGTTCTTTTGTTAGTGGCAAAGATGATAGTGGGGATGGTGAAGGTAGTAGTATTCCTACCCAATAAGAAGAGAATGTTACACCAGATGTTAGGAAAAGAAGAAAACAAATGTTTAATTTTTTTACACCATAAACAACTCTTGAAGCTCAACCTTCAATCCATAGTGCGTTACAATCTAGAGAAGTGGCACATAAAGTGGACATGACAATGACTAGATGGTGGAATAATTTAGGTATAGCATTTAATGGTGCCTAGTCTTATTATTATCAGCCTATGGTAGATGTTATTGCCTCTTATAGTTCAAGATACAAAGCTCCTTCAATTTATTATTATAGAGGTAAACTTCTGAGTAGCTTTGCTTATGAAATAAAAAGTTATTTAGATGAAAGAATAATGACTTGGGCTATTTATAAATATTCACTCATGTGCCATAGTGGGGCAAATAGAAGACAGGAACCTACTATTAATTTTTTGGTGTATTCAGCAAAATGTATAATGTTTTTAAAGTTTATTGATGTATCTCGACTTGTTAGAAAGTTCGACACTCTATTTCAGAATATTTGATGAATTTGTGAATGAAGTTGGGCCAGAAAATATTGTTATGTTCATTATTGACAATGATTCTACTTATAAAGCATTTGGAAGAAGATTGCAAAGCACATATAATTATTTTTGTTAGACTCTTTGTGTTGTATATTGTATTATCCTAACGTTAGAAAATATAGGAGACGATAGTTATTTTCCTATTATTGATGAGACTATACATAAAGCAAAAAGGGTGACTAAGTTCATCTACAATCATGCATGTGTCTTGAATTTAATGAGAAAGGATTTAACAAATGGTAAAATTTTGTGTCATCCTGCTATTACAAGATTTGAAATTAATTTCTTTTCACTTCAATGTTTTTGTCTGATGAAGAAAGGGTTAACACGAATGTTTACAAGTAATAAGTGGGTTGCATCTCAGCATGCTAGGTCTAATGCTAATGTTTCTAGATTATACTTGAAGATAATGAATTTTAGTCCCAATATCAATTTGTCATCCGAGTTTATGAGCCTTCGGTGATATTACTTGGTTTGGTTGATAGTGATGAGAAAGCAACATTGAGTTATTTTTATGATGTCATAGAGACGATGAAGAAAGCAATCAAGGTCAATCTGAAAAAAATGATTTCTTTTGACACACCTTATTTTACTATTATCATTGAGTTATGAGAAAGACAACTTTACTCTCTGTTATTTGCAACTAGGGTATTTTTGAATCCTGATATCTATTTCAAACCAAGTTTTACAAAGAAAGTTAAAGTTAATAGGAGTATGTTATTCACTATTACAACTATTGTTGCCCATCAGATGATATAAGATCTCTTATGCTCATAAATGAAGATTTATAAGGATGCTTTTGGTGATTTCGAAATGCCTATTATTATTCGTCAACGAGATAAACTTAATGTACATTTTTTCACTTTTGTTACTTGTTGAAAATATCATTACTTTATTTTATTTATAATTATACTTTATTATCTTAAAGTTGCTTGGTAGGACCAATTTAGAAGTGATGTTCAAAAATTGCAAAAGTTTGCAGTTCAAATTCTAAATCAATGTGTGAGTGAAACATGGTGTAAAAGGAATTAGAACACATTTGAATTCATCTATTCTAAGAAAAAGAATAAATTGGAACACAAAAGATTAAATGACTTGGTCTTTGTTTGATATAATTTAAAGCTTTGGGAAAGGTATGCTATTATCATTTTTAAGTTGAATATAATTTCTTAAAAAATTATTTTTTGTTTATTATTACTCTTAATAGAACAAGTAGTTCTGTAGAACCAATTTGCCTTGAATATATTGATCTTTTGGCATATTGAGTTTTTGAAAAATCAAATTTAATAGATGAGAGTGACTTGAAAGATAATCTTGGATGAGAAAGTAATGACATCTCATTTGGTGCAATAAATTTAAATGATGGTGATGACGAGACTCCTCTCAATTATTAACGTATATTAACATATATTCATGTAATCTTTATTCAATCAACTATCCACTGTAATTAGCCTTTATTTTCTCCTAAAATCATGTACGTTAATGTTATGTATTATTGAGTTGATTTATTACTTTAGTTAAAGACACCTAGAGTGTAGGTAGGAGGTTTTGATGCATTGTAAGGAGAAAAAAAACCAGGAATTAAGCTTCTCTAACGAACAAATAGTTTCTATCAACTTTTCTCTCTCTAGTTTCTCTCTCTAAAAAGACGAACAACCTCAGTTTGTAGTTTTACGCTATTTTGTTTATTTCTGTCACATACTCTGGGATTGTCATGGAGTCCCTAGATCAAGAGGGGCACCTTTCCAAAAGAGTATGTATCCGCAAGTGTGAGGAAGAACCACCACCACGTCATAAACTGTCTTACAGCGCTGTAGTGATAGGGGAAGCAATGGAGGCCATAACACTCGAGGACAATGCATGGCCTGACGAGCATAACGTTATCTCACAACCTCAAGACAAAGCTAGATAAACAATGGGAAAAAGTAGTCGTCGTGAAACTGCTTGGTCGACGGATTGGATATCATATCCTAAGCTCCCGGTTGAAGAGTATGTGGAACTAGCGAGGACTCATGAAGATTATTGATCTGGAGAATGACTATTTCCTCGTGCGGTTCATGGAAGAAGACGATTACCTTCAGGCCCTAACTAATGGCCCGTGGGTTATCTTCGGACAAGCACTCTCAGTTCAACGGTGGCTGCCAAACTTCTGCCCTTCGTAAGGACAAATCAACAGAGCAGTGGTTTGGCTTCGATTCCCGGATCTAACCATTGCGCGATACCATCCAATGATCCTATCCGCTCTGGGAAATCTGGTGGGGAACACGGTTAAAATTGATGAAGCAATACTGCAGGCTTAACGGGGAAAGTTTGCAAGAATCACCGTTGATATTGACTTGAGTATTCCTTTGCGTACCAGTGTGGAGCTTGACGGAGATACGATATTGGTGGCCTACGAAGGACTGCCACAAATCTCTATACTTGCAGAATGGTACGACATGACTCTTTCAATTGTCCGCAGCGGCAACACGCTCCATCTGAACATCCTAACCCGATATCTGGTGCAAGCGAAGGAGTGCCAGGAACGAGGAACACTACTGGTGCAGCAGATGGAAAGAAAACGGGAGGGAACACCAATAGCTATGGCCCTTGGACTCAGGTACAATGGAAGGCTCCACGTAATTCCATGAAATGTCAGGAACAGATGGGAAGTAACAGGGAGGCTAATCAAAGGAGAGGCTCGAGGTTTTCAATACTGACAGAGCAGGAGCACATAGGGGAAGAGTCTGCGGCACAGACGAAGGCCCCACAAAACAGTAATTTTGTTAGGTTCAGAAAAAGGTTTAATTTGGCAAACTTCATTGGCAAAGGCAAGAAAACTCACCAGGGGACGGTGTCTACGTCTACTGGGCCCAAACGGAATTTGAGGAGTGGTTCAAAAGGAAAGATGGTAGCCTCAATTCAACAAACCCAGGGGGAAAGTTCTCGGGCCAGCAGTCATCAGGAAAAGGGATCGGATACTTTCCCTATAATTTAAATACAACCCACATTAATGGATAAACATTTAGAGGTTAAAATCACTTCCCATACGGAAATGGTCTATGATAGTCGGGTTATTGAGGACAGAGAACAGGCTGTTGCGGAGCAACTCCAGCTGATGGAAGGAGTTGAGGACCCTGAGGAGATCGGTAGGTTCATGGAGGGTATAACCACACTTCCTCCCATCGAACCTCCAGATTTAGTAGTAGGGTCAGGTGTGCTGGAAGACATGACTCACATGCGACATGATAAGGAGATTGAAACGCAGATACAGGGCGATGGAAACAAGGAAGCTCACACAGGAGGTACAACTTATACTCAGTTGTAGAGTAGATTGTCCCCTGTTTATTTCCTTATGTCGATCATAATATGGAATTGTCAAGGGGTAGGGGGACTAGATTCTATGCCATCCTGCGTAATTACATTCGTAATTATAAACCTGGTATCCTAGTTTTGATGGAAACCTGAATTAGTGGATCTCGAGCTAACGAAGTAGTCCTCAATTTGGGGTTTGATTTTTCGTTTAGAGTAGAAAACGAAGGTTTTCCTGGAGGGATATGGCTCTTATGGAAGGATGAATTTGATATCTCAGTAGTAATAGCCCATCGCCAATTTATTCATACCACTATCAAGTATGCTTCTTGCTCTTTCGATTTTACAACAGTTTATGCAAGCCCGCAATTTTCTTCTCAAACCATTCTCTGGCCAGTATTAAGATGGGTAGGATGTTCTATTCATAGACCATGGCTAGTAGGAGGGGATTTTAATGCTAAATTGAAGATCTCAAATAAAAGGGGTAGAGCCAAGTTAGCGCGGGTGGTGAATAAACAGTTTAAAGATTGGGTGCATGGGAGTGGACTTCATGATTTGGGATTTTTTGGATCAACGTTTACTTGGCGACGAGGAATGGTACAAGCTAGGTTAGATAGAGTTTTTGGTTCGACGTCTTGGCTGCAGGATTTTCCTCAAACGGTGAATCATCATTTACCCTTTCTTGGTTCAGATCATAAACCCATGTTGATTCACTTACAAAGACCGCAACAAAGAATAATAGGATCCCTAGTGTTTCGATTCCAAAATGCTTGGCTAACACATGCAGGTTTTGATGATGTGGTAGCATAGCATTGGTTACCAGCAGTGGAGACGATGAGTAAATCTTTAGCCCAATTCTCCAACCACCTTATGAGATGGAATAAGATAGATTTTGGCAATATATTCCATCGGGAAAAAAGACTGCTAGAACGGATGGAGGGAATTCAGAGGGCTATGGCGGTCAGCAATTTAGATTCACTTTTAGTCTTGGAGGAAAAGCAAGTGGGGAACTGATGCAGGTGTTATGTGAGGAGGAAATTTTTCAGCATCAGAGAGCCAGATGTGAATGGATTTCAAAGGATGATCGGAATACCAAATATTACCACACTATCACTCTTTCTAAAAGAAAGAAAATGAAGATAGAGCAACTCATTGATTCCAATGGGTCACTGATATCTGATCCAGTGCATCTGTGCCTATTAGCCAGCACATTTTTTGTCCAACTTCATACTAACAAAGATGGGAATATTCACCGGTTTCCGATCTCAGGAGCTTTTCCTTCGCTATCGGAGGAAAGGGTTCATGACCTATCCTTGCCAATCCATGAAACCGAAATCAAGACTGCGGTTTTTGACGTGAATCCTAATAAAGCCCCTGGGGTAGATGGTTTCAATGCCTTATTTTTTCAAAATCAATGGGGAAAGGTTAGGCCAAAAGTGGTGGCGTACATTTAGGAAGTCTTCCAACTGGAACGATGGGAAAAGGATTTGAATCAAACCATTCTGGTATTGATCCCCAAAATCCCCTCCCTGAATAATATCTCTCAATTTCGTCCGATTAGCCTTTGTACTATGCTTTACAAGATTATTTCTAAAGTTATTGTGAATCATTTGAAAAACCATCTAGATCATCTAGTGGAGGCAAATCAATGCAGTTTTATTCCTGGCAGGCAAATAACTAATAATATTATCATCGCTCAGGAGGTCATCCACTCGATGCGAAAGAAGAAGGGAAAGATAGGGTACTTTGCTGTCAAGGTGGATTTGGAAAAAGCATATAACCGGATTCACTGGAATTTTATACAAAACACTTTAACAAACATTGGGTTACCAGACAATTTAATCAGTGTCATTATGAAGTGCGTGACGACTGTGTCTATGCAAGTCGCTTGGCAGGGCACCCTTATTGATCCCTTTAGTCCTTCACGGGGTATTCGACAAGACGATCCGCTCTCACCTTATCTTTTTGTGTTGTGGATGGAAAGACTAGGTCACCTTATTTCGAAGGAGGTGGGACACGAACTTTGGAAACCGATAAAGCTAAACCCTACAGGGCCTCCCATATCCCATCTTTTCTTTACAGATGACCTTGTTCTGTTTGCTGAAGCTACGGAATCACAGACGCAAGTGATAGTAAGGACTTTATAGGTGTTTTGTAAGGCCTCAGGACAGAAAGTTAATACTGCTAAAACTCAAATTTTTTTTCTCCAAGAACGTGTCTCCAGCAAACGTGCGTCGTCTCAGTCAAGCCCTGCATATTACAAGTACGAACAATCTTGGAAAGTATTTAGTGAAGTAAATCACGCGTTAGTATAGAATTTACGTTCAATGTACAAAATGCACAAGAAGGGGGGGTTGAATTATGTATCCTTTTGCGTGAATACAATCTCCCTTTAAAATTCTTTGAAAACTTGTTTTTTCAAAACTATTGAGTAAGAATCACGATGTGTTGCAGTTAACTTCTATATACTTGTATAAAACAATAGAAATTAAAAGTAGAGAGTTCAGAAGTTGACACAACGATTTTATCTTGGTTTATCCCAAACCGTGGGCTACGTCCAGTGCTTAAAATCCTTTATGAGATTTCACTATTCTTTTCAAACTGTACAAGTATTCTTTTCCACAGGGCCTCTTCAGGTTTCTTACACCAAGCATTCTTTTTCTTACTTAGCCTCTTCAGGCTCTCAGCTTTTCTTCTCTCTTATAGAAAGATATTGCGAGCTTTGTTATAGAAATGATATCTCTCGTGTTTCGCACAAATAAATTATTTAAAAACTTAAGATCAGTATCTCAAATCACTAATTGAATTCACTAACTTTTTTGCTAAGCTTTTTCAGTCTTCGTCTTAGACTCGTATGTATAACATGTGTCTTCAACTGCTTCTTGATAACTACTTCTTGCTTCTTATTTCTTGATCTTTGAAGAAACAGTTATTCAGTTGAGTTCTGTAACTAACTCAAACTGATTAACTATCCGACGTAATATCGGGTCTTCGTCTTATATCGCTTCCGTCTTACTTTCGCTTCATC
This sequence comes from Erythroxylum subrotundum, assembly GCA_027563845.1. Taxonomy (NCBI): domain Eukaryota; kingdom Viridiplantae; phylum Streptophyta; class Magnoliopsida; order Malpighiales; family Erythroxylaceae; genus Erythroxylum; species Erythroxylum subrotundum. Next base: position 19,600,209 of record JAOQMQ010000005.1, on the reverse strand, counting down.
TTAGTTTGCTTCTGCTTCTGTCTTAGTTTCGCTTCGTCTTACTTTTGCTTATGCTTTGTCTTAGTTTCACTTCGTCTTACTTTTGCTTCCGCTTCGTCTTAGTTTCGCTTCGTCTTACTTTTGCTTCTGCTTCCGTCTGCTCAAAATGGTTCATCAATTTATGATATTACTATTATTTGGTTTTCATCAAAATTATTAGACGTGAAGTCATTTTGACTTAACAATCTCCCCCTTTTTGATGATAACA
>JAOQMQ010000005.1:19561392-19584647 GCA_027563845.1 Erythroxylum subrotundum | reverse complement strand
GTGACCTTGTAATTGGACCCATTGGCATCCTCAAGTCTCCATTGCCTTGGTGAGTTGCATCAAAAACTAAAATTTCATATTCATCAGCCAGAGGATAGGTCATGATTATTGATTCAACTTGACAAGAAAAGAAAAAGAGTTACCCAATGTGTGATGTAGAGTGATGTTTAAAACTCTAACTAAAGCAAACCACAAAACATAAAAAACACAACAACAACGGGACCACAATGGGGACCAAAAAGCACCTAAACAATCATTCGGGACCATACTCAACACTAAGCTAATGACAACATCCATTATCTAGCACACACAGATAAGAAAGAAGCATCCCAATGCACAAACATATCTAACAGACACTAATAATAAAACCTAACATACCTCAGTTAACTTAAAAAGCTTCGATGATCAACAATCACGACTTCTCTCGAGGATTGTTGACCACTGCATTGCATGAATGGTGCTTCCATTTACCAACTTCACTGCCAGTGACCAATAATGATGGAGAACGAAGGGTAATGAAAACTATGAAGAACGATGAGACAGTAACAAACACACTATCGTTTCCACATCTACTATGTTTAATTAATTATTAAAATTATATTAACTAAATCTTTGTTAAGTTAACTGCTGTCTTGTTCAATTAATCACATGATTAGGGCTAAGAAAATTATCAGTCATCTAGGGTGGAAAAGGAATTATCAGTCATGATAATTAAGAAAATTATTAGTCATATAAGGTGGAAAAGGAGCAAGTGACAAATCAAATAACAATCAATGTCACGCAAAACTTCCAACACATTAATGATGAATTGCAATAGGAATTATTGATAAATGAAAACGAAAATGTTATAAATTTAGCTTCTGAGGAGGCTCTGAACTCTCCTATTGATAAGGATGTGTCGAATGACCTTATAAATAATCTAAAGAAGCAAAATAGTGAAGGAGAAGATCTTGGAAAAGAAAGAAAAGAAAATGGGTACACCTATGCTAAACTATTGGAGAAAGAGACTAATACTGTGCATGATAAGCAACTAAGTGATACAGTAAATGTAGCAACAGTGGATTCAAAAGAGAATCTCTTTATAGAAGATACATGAGTTAGATTTTAAAGCTCCATGAATAAGAAATCGAGGAGAAGAAAAAGGAGCAAGAGCTCTAAAGGTAAAAGCTATTCTTATATAACTTTTGTAATATACAATTTTTATGGTTTGATTTGCCCTAAAAAGCTTCAAGCTTTAAGGGATTTTGTCACTTTGGAACATCCATGGCTTCTGAGTCTATTAGAGACAAAGATTAAATTTGAAAACCTCAATAGGTTAAAGATTTTGGGTGTTATATGGAAGGTGATTTCAAATCATCAACATCACTATAATGGAAGAATAATTTTGGCCCATAACTCTAGTTATATCCAGGTAGAGCAATTATGATCTTCTAACCAACTTTTGCACTAATTGATTAAATTTGTGAATGAGCTAAGTAAATTTTATGTCGTTATTATGTATGGTTCTAACTTCAATTTTCAAAGAAGAGTCTTATGGAAGGGTTTAACACTTAATCAAGTTGATAGTTCCCCAAAGTTGGTGTATGGTGATTTTAATACAAATCTTTATAGACTAAACGCCAAAGGAAACTTTAGCTTAAAGAATTATACTTCTAATTTCATGGAGTGTGTCGAAGACTTGAGTCTTATTGATATGAGATATGATGGATATACTTTCACTTAGAGCAATAAACAAGAAGGAAGATTTATGCTTAGGAAAAATTGGATAGAGCATTGATTAATCATGCATGGCTTTCTACCTTCCAAGAAAGCAAAGCCAAATTCATAGATCCACTTTTCTCAAATCACTCCCCTATTTAGATTGGGAATCTATTCCAAAAGGTTTGTAAGAGGTCTTCTTTTCAATTTAACAATTAACTTGCTTTTGATATTGGATTTCAGGAGGCAGTTGATAGAGAGTTAGCAATTGATGCTCATGGCTCTAAGCAATTCATATATTTCTAAAACCTTAAGGCTATAAAGAAAGAGGTGAAGTTCGTAAATGAAAAAAGTGGCCTCAATTCTGTGTTTGTTGTAAATGAAGCTAAAGAAAGGATATCAAGGATTCACTAAAGCTTATTGAATAATCCAGGAACTAGTGAGCTGCTAAATGAAGAGAGGACAACTATGAGAGACTATTTAACTTAGGCTGAGGAAAATGCTTCTTTACTTAAGCAAAGGTTTAAGATTAACTGGTTAAAGAAAGGTGACAAATTTACTAAATTCTTCTTTAGTTATGTTATGGCAAGGAAGAGTATTAACATAATTGGCTCTAATTTCTCTCATAATGGTGCTCTAATCTCTAATCAAGTTGATCTCATGAATGAAGCTGTGGCCTTTTAAAAATTCTATTAGTTCTAACTCCTTTAATTCCTCTTTAGTTGAGCTTTTAAGGGACTTCATCAATGTTAGAATTGGTCAGGAGCGCAGAAGTTTGCTTATTAAGCAAGTTGATGATTAGGAAATGGAACAGGTGGTATTCTAAATAAACGGGAAAAGGCCCCTGGTTTAGATAGGCTAAATGGATTCTTCTTCTACAAGGCTTGGCAATGGGTTGTGTCTTTAGTAAAATAACCAGTAAAAGAGTTATTCATTAGTGGGAGCCTCTTAAAAGAGATCAATATGGTCTCTATATCCTTTGTCCCTAAGATCACTAATCCTTTTTCTTTTGGTGATTATACGCCTATTTCTTTCAGCAATTTTCTATATAAAAACATAGCAAAGATCTTGACAAATAGATTAAGAGGAGCACTTCAGTCAATTATCAGTGAAAATCATGGCACTTTCCTTAAAGGTAGGTAAATTAGTGACAATATCCTTAGTGCTCAAGTGCTCTTGAAAGGTTGCTCTAGAAAGAATTCCTCCCAGAACTATGCCATCAAAGTGGACTTTAATAAAGCTTTTAATAGTATTAGTTGGGAATTCATCCTCAATTTGCTTAAGTTATTTGGCTTTCCTCCTATTTTTAGGAAATGGATAGCTTCGTATATCTCCTTTACTACTTACAGTGTATTTATTAATGGGGAGCTCTTCGAAGGTGCTAGGGGTATTAGACAAGGAGACCTCCTTTCTCTTTATCTATTTATACTTGATATGAAAGCTTTAATCTTGCTCTTGAACTAGAACAACAGGAGATGTGACATCTTTAAGTATTATAGAAAATGTAAGAGGATTAAACTAACTAGTTTATATTTTACAAATGATTTGCTTCTCATCTTTAGGGCTGATATAAAATCCATTCAAATATTGATGAAGTCCCTTCGAAGGATCCAAGAGATTTGGCCTTGACATAAACTACAACAAAATTCATGTTCTTATGGCTTATAATTCAATGCTACACTCAGAGAGGATTAGAACATTGACTGGAATGGATATCAAACAGCAACATCTACTGTATTTGTGATTACCACTGGTGACAAGGAGATTGCAATTCAAAGAATACTTGCCTTTGGTGAAAAATATAAAAAAATTTAGGGAGTTAGACCAATAAGGAGCTATCCTTTAAAGCCAAACATCAACTTATCAAATCCATTTTAAATTTTATGCAGATCTATTGGAGTGCATATAAATGCCTTTCAAAAAGACATATGAAAACTATTGAAGGCTTGATGAGGAAGTTCTTATAGGGCAAAATAAATATAAACAAGGTAAATGCTAAAGTCAAGTAATCAGAGATATGCAAACCTATGGATGAAGGAGGCTTAGGGATCACTCTTATAAGCATTGCTAATAAGGTGGTATTGGATAAAAGGCTCTGGAGAACCTTGGTTGATAAGAAATTCCTATGGATGAGATGGATGCATAGCTACATTTTGAAAGGAGATAGTATTTAGTCCCTTGTTAGCAAAGATTCTTTTTCATAGTTCATTAATTAACTACCCAAATTAAAGTGTTCAATTAAGCCAAATATGGGATACAGAATTAGGGATGGTAGTTTTCTTTCTTGTTATATGGTAATTAGATGAGAAAGGGGACTTTACAAAACATAGCATAAGTTGCTCATTTTATAGTTCAAATACAACCTCAAACCAAGGCGTGTTTGTGGATTGAAGATGTCAATGAAGCAATTTTCCAAAAGAATTAGAATATTTGATCCCTAATTACTTAAAAAATGTTGAGTTTAAAGTTTTCTACACTTGGATTAGTATTCGGAGGCTAAATTTACCAACAGAATCTATAAGGACTTGATAAAACCTAGAGGAAAAAAGGTGTTTTGGGATGTACTCATTTGGAATAACAACCTACTACTTACGGACTTGTTTCTTTTAGGGCTGACAACTTTGAATAAACTTAAACTATGGACAAATTACATTTCTTACATCTTTAAGATACTTGTGTTTGTGTGAAGAAGTAGCTAAAACCTTAACATATTTACTTTTTAACTACAATTATTCAATGACAACATGAAGTTATGTGGAAAGCCTCCTTAATTGGGAGTATAATCTAGTTTCTTTTCCGAATATTTTATATTTGCTAATAATAATTATGGCAAGCTCCCTACAGATGTACTGTTGTCTCTCTCATTGGAGTTGCTAACTATTTTTGCTCTATTTGGAAGGAACAAAATGCTAGAAGATTCAAGCAACTAAGAGCTCATATTACTATCTCATTCGACCTCACTATTGCTAGCATAAGGGAACAATTGATACTATATAAGGATTCTAGTCATCTAAGCTAGAATATTAAAAGGGCATGGAGGCTAGAATAAGTAGTTCTTATGTTTATATTCTAACTCACCCTAGTTTTCATCTATAAGAAGAATATGCAACATATATGTACAAAAAGTATGATTGCATTAGATTGAATGTTCCAAACGTGCATATGTCCTAAAGAAGTTCTGAAATATACTCAAAATTACTTGGTTAATAGGAGGGTAAAAATGGAGAACCCTTCTTAAGCATCGCATGATATTTGATATCCCCCTGGATCCATTTGTAGTTCTTTGGGGCGATGTAGCCCTTGATCTACACTTACTAAATCAATCAATTACAACCCATTGAGTACAGAACGTTGTGCCCTACCTATTGTGATGAGGTGAACAATAATTAATGGCATATGTAAAAGTAGAAGAGCATTTACTGTAGCAAGAAACAAAGAAGATTGATTACTAGCTTGAGACTAATCCACAATCATAAAGAGCAAGTAGTAATGCAAAAAAGGAAATTCCAATATGCAAATGAAAATTCATGCAAGATTAGCCCCTCAATAATATAACAATATAACTAAAGGAGCGAACCTCTATAAGGATAAGGAGAATTAAGATTGACTCAAATTAGGTGTGTAAGATCCGTATAGAACTTAAAATCAATGACTTGGAGTAAACCCCTTTGTTCAACCCACCCATGCAAGAAGAAATGATACACTTATCATCACTAATAAGGCTTTGCTTAAGGTGAGTTATTTAGGAAGTAAGGTGATGCAACTAGCAAGATAAAAAAAGGTGATCCATGAGCTCTAGATGAGTAAATTGTTACACATATAGAGTGAACAAAGTGTTCAATTAGAGAGAGACCAAGAAATACCCTAAATGGTCCCAGTTGAAGAAGTCAAGTTATGTTGTGTTGTTGTTTTAGGCCTTAACATGAAGAAGATATGTATTTCGAAGATGTGAAATGTGGCCACTAAAAGAGTTATGTCCTATCTATGGTTTAATTGCTATGATAGTTCACATGAAAATGTTTTAGGATTGATTGCTACCTTGTATTAGTAACTAACGTAAATCCCTATAATTCTTACAAGTAATAAAATTATAAGAAAACAAGTGAAAATGATGAGGATTCTAAACTAAAATAATCAGAATAAAAGAGGTCGAAAATGACATAAAAGATGATGAAGATTTGATTTGGGATCCTTCAAAAGTTGCCATTTCAAATAAAGATGAGGAGAGATAATTTGGAGGAGAATAAAGAGGAAAATGTGAGTAAATAGGTTAAAATAAAATAAAAAATAAATTTATGATTTAGAATTTTGATTTATTAGATTAATAATTATTAAATTAAGTTAACTTAATTAATTTATTAAAAATATATTCTTATCACGTAATTAGTAATATAAAATATATCAATGTTTATTTTAAATGTTTTAGAATATCAATATTTAATTTATATTTTGATAGAAATATTAATGTCAAACTTGTCGCTTTTTACCATATCTTTTACATAGAAACAACGGTTCAGCCCAAGGCAAGGGTGGCCCATCCGTAATTTAACGACAATGGAGGCATAAAATTATAAGCCAGATACAGAGACAAATATTTGCCAGCCGTAAAATTGCCCCCCAATTCGTAAGAAATGAAGAACCGCAGGGTTTTAGGCCCTCTCCCTCCTCTCCCTCTCCATCTCATGGCTACAGCACTCCTTTGCTCTACTTCTGCAACTCCAACCGACCAAATTGCCTCACCTCCCAACTAGTCCAAACTCAAGGCCCCACCTTGTTATTACAGTCTTGCCAGCATAAAGACGGCTCATTTTTGGAGAGCCACAATAGCTACTGCTACTTGCAGCTGCTATAAGCTGGGGAGTGTTAGAAGCTTTGTAGCTATGGGCCTCTCTGGAACCACCGCTCCGACCACCTATGTTGGTTCTTTTAGACCGTTTTGCCCTTCTTATTTTAAATTAACTCGGTCTTGTCCCTGTTTTGCATCTTCTGTTAGTGGTCCTGCTCGTCCCTTCTCCAATGCAGTTCATAGGTTCGCTTTCTGTCTTTGTAAAAGACCTTTTTTATTTTTGGGTGGCTGTTCATTTCTTTTAGCTCTTTGTTACGTTTGTTTTGATGCCCTTTTGTTCGTTTTTATTTTATGTGTTCTTTGCTGGGTTATGTATTGTCAAGTGTAGCAAAGGCCTTGAAGTGTTTATGTAATGCTTTTCTTAATATATTTCCATTTAATATTATTAGTAAAGTTCAACATTTCCATTGTTTTTTGGTGTTTGGCTCGTGGGTGCCGATTAAAGGATTTCTTGTGATTGCTTATGCTGGGTATTCTTTTTACATGCTTACTCTGAATCATATGCTTCCTTCATATATAGATTTTGCTATTCAAATTTCATTTGTTTTATAGGAGTGTTATGTAATGAGATGTGTAATAATTTTGGCAGGCCTACTCTTTATGCTTTATTCTTGATTGGTTTTATAATATGTATTGTGTTACCTGTTTAGGTGTTTTGCATCTTCTAACTGGTTTCTCTGGCCCTGTTTTTCTACCTTGTATTTCATATATTTTGACGTTCCAGTATGTTTGTTTCTTTGTGATAAATGTGGAAAACCACGATTATAATAGAACATGAGATATGTGCCAGCTGATCTCTTACAACTAGCGATTCACGCATCTCAAAAGATTTGCCTGAGATAGCATGGTCTCTCAAGTAATCAGAAAATTTACTTATCTATTTTACTGAGAATGAATCTAACTTGATCATTTTGTTTCAATCATTTCTGTATGTTATCAACATGTTTTCCAGCACTTTCTATTATTTGTCAAAACTTTTGTTCTAAACTTAACGTCTATGTTTTCTAAACATTCCCTAGACAACTCTTGGTCTTTGCTGCTTACCAAATTGCTTGCGTTGTTAAATTTTAGCCCTCTGTGGCCTTAAATCAAATGATTTAACTGTATCTTTTATGCTTTTGTTGCTTCGCTTAACTTCTCCATATTAATTGATGCTTAATATTGAGTTTCATGCGTTTGATAGCTTATTGGACCTGCAAAGACAAGACGAGAAAAAACCTGTTTTGAAGGTACTTTATCCTCCAGTTGAAAGCAATAGGAACTCATGGAAAGCAATGGGTGAAGAGTTGCGGGACAAAAGGAGCTACTTCTTGAACAAGCAAGGCCGTGTTCAGTGTGGAAGCTCTATTTCAAAAGTCAGCCATAGAAGCATACAGATGCAGGATAAACCAAATAATAATAACAATGCAAATGTCAGAAATGTTGGACTCACTAATAGTAAGGACCATGCTGTACCTTTGCCACTTGGTTCTGAAGTAAAGAATGAGGGTAACAACATTATATCATTATGTGGTAGAGATGGTCGTTCAACATATCAGAAAAAGCCAAGCAATAATGCTCCTGACAGCATCCTAAGAGATGCTGCACATGCTAATGGATCACTGGAAGGAATAGTGTTGGAGAACCAGAGAAAAGTAGATTTTGGTCAAACTGATGCAGTTACTAGTCCAGTTGGCATTGATCGGGTTAATGGAAACAGTGCTGTTTTTGGACATAATTATGAAAAATCCAGAGTAAATGAAACATCTGCTCAGCAAGATAGTTATCAGATGCATAATTCTAATGCAGCTACGGTTGTTAAGTATGACTCTGAACTGTCCAGAGTAGGAGAGACTGCTACCCAGCTTTATGATAACATGATAAGTAATGTTACTTCTTCTGTTAGCTATGATAAGAAACTGTCCAAGACTGAAGGAATATCATCCCGAGAAGAGAGTCGCCAAAGGCTAACTGGTATATATGAAGATATTCTGATTGTTGATAATGTTCTTTTGGCGAAGGAGGTTGTTGCTAAGCTTATCAATCAATACAGACATCTTATACATGCATGTGATACAGAGGTATGTTTTCTAGACATTGGATTCTTTTCAGAGTTTCTCTTGCAAGCATTGTTCAAGTCTAAAAATTTATGTTGATATCAAAGAGAAAAATTTATAAGTTCCAAGGTTTAGCTTCTTTGGGTTTCATATAATAGGGTTCTTGAGTATCACACTGGGGGTTGAGGCTACATTAAAATTTTGGTAAAAAGAGATTTCTTTACTATTATATGATGATGAATATCACGGATATTTTTGTTCTTGTGTAATTATTCCTGTATAAAAAATCTAAAATTATTAGATTATATGCCTTTTCGGTATATGTCTTATTGTGAAATATCTTGTACATATCTTATATTTATTATGAAATATTTGTGTAACATGTATTACCCTTCTGTCAAATTAGTAAGGCTAGAAGAAAAAAGTACAATAAATATTCCTTTATCTTTCTACGTGGCAGATTAGAAATTGCCATTAAGCCACCTTTTTATCAATCTTATGGCTGAAAGTTGAACTTAATTGTCAAAATTTCCTTTTTTTCCCCCTTTGGTCAGCCTTTATAGTTAGGTAAGATTGGGCCTTGTCAGAATCTAACATTATCATCTCTGGGAGAAAGACACCTTGCTAGGATCAAACTTTGGATATGTGTTGCTCCTTTGTGTCAGCCATACCTTTTTTCGCAAGTCAATATTGCTCCCCATCTTCTCACTACAGCCACTGGTCCATCATCACACTTATCTTTCATTTACATCATTAACAATCCATTGCTGGCCATCATTGTACTAGTCTGTCGTCATTGTCAACCATTGTTGTACTGAGATCATAAGCATTCTTAGAGATTGATAGACATTTTAGGAAAGAGAAGTTGGATAGTGAGTTGATGACCACACATATTTATTGTGCATTGACCAATTGGCAGATATATTCACAAAAGAACTACTTCTAGTGTTTGGAAAACTCACTTTTAAGCTAGGAATTGAGAATATCTCCTCACCAGCTTTGTGTAGTGTTGAAGATCACGAATATTATGTTTTCCTGTATAATTATTGTTGTATAGGAAAACTAAGAGTCCTTATTCGATTATACACCCTATATAGGAAGGTTTTAGACATATCTTATATTACACATCATACATATATAGTTGTAAACTGCTCATTTTCCATGCACAAAGTGAAACAAAAACTATTCCTTATGTATTTGAGCTACAAACACATTTATACAACCTAAAGGACAGTCTTTTAAGTTCCCATGTCTGTTCTCATCAAAATGAGAAATAAGCTGGAATATGCTCTCATCTGTTATTACTCAAACCACATACAGGTCAGCGATATTTGCACAGCATAGAATCATTTCATGTGTGAGTTGCTACCTATTTTATTACAGCTATAAAATTCACAGGTAGCAGGGATTGATGTGAAGCAAGAAACACCTGTTAACCATGGAGAGATAATATGCTTCAGTATTTATTCTGGACCTGAGGCAGATTTTGGATATGGAAAGTCATGTATATGGGTAGATGTTCTTGATGGTGGTGGCCAGGATATCTTAGCTGAATTTGAGCCATTTTTTGCCAACCCATTCATTAGAAAGGTGGATTTTCATTTTTGGTTTCTTGTAATTTATTTGCATTGATCTCAACTTCTTCATTGGCAAAATTTTTAATAGTAGCCTGATAACTGTGTTGATATGTTCTCTATAGCATTCTTCATAAATGATTTCTGTTAAACTCTATTCATTGGATTGTCTCTCTTTCTTTACCATGTTATGCAGTGACTGACTGATTCTTTATGCCTCCCTCTTTCTCTCTCATTATCTTCTTTTGCGGTGACTTACATTTTTTTCATTATTCTACTGAAGAATGATAATAGATTTACCAAATTTTAATGATCTTTTGGACAATGCACCGAATGATTAGATTAAATATTTCCTCTGCATAATTTCAGATATTTTAGATTTTCATTCTCTTGCAGAACTTGATGGTGCTGTTTGTATTATTTTTCCTGTGGTTTATTTGGTTTAAGAAATATGGGGACTTCTTTATTGTAACATTTTATAATCCCTCTAAACTCCAACATGATATAGAGTAAGAATGGGAGAGAAAGAGAGATGTAGAGAGTGAGAGAGTGAGAAATAGAGACAATTTAGACCCAGTAATATAACATGTATTGTTGATTTTACTTGATAATGGGAATAGAGACAATTTAGACCCTGTAATATAACATGCATTGTTAATTTTACTTGATAATGAGAATGGCAATCTTTCTAATATTCTTGTGGGCAAAATAATTTAGCTACTTCTATTACCTTTGAGGACAATCTATCTGTTTCTATATAATTCTCCTCAGGTGTCAATTATTTGGTTGCTTGCTAAGTCTATAAGCTACTTTAAGGTTTTAAAGTTACTTGTTTTTTTAATGTAGGTTTGGCACAATTACAGCTTTGATAACCATGTCGTTGAAAATTATGGTATACCTCTTCTTGGTTTTCATGCTGACACGATGCACATGGCAAGGTTATGGAATTCTTCACGACGGCTGGAGGGTGGTTATTCTCTTGAAGCTTTGACAAGTGATAGAAAACTCATGGCTAGGGCGTCATCACGCTACCAGAAGTTAATTGGTAAGGTGTCAATGAAAACCATCTTTGGAAAGAAAAAACTGAAAAAGGATGGTTCTGAAGGAAAAATTACTATTGTGGCTCCTGTTGAAGAGCTACAAAGAGAAGATCGAAAACCATGGATTTGTTATTCAGCCTTGGATGCAATAAGTACCTTGCAGCTTTATGAAAGCTTGAAAACCAGTCTATGTGGTGAGAATTGGATATTGAATGGAGATCGGGTTCTTGGAAAATCAATGTTTGACTTCTATCAAGAATACTGGCAGCCGTTTGGTGAGCTTCTAGTTAGAATGGAAGCGGAGGGAATGCTGGTTGATCGTGCGCATCTGAAGGAGATACAGAAGGTGGCCATAGCAGAACAAGCAATTGCTGCTCATAATTTCCGTACTTGGGCATCTAAGTATTGTCCTGATGCTATGTATATGAATGTAGGAAGTGATGCACAGCTACGCCAATTGCTATACGGTGGCATTACAAACAGGTAATCTCTTGTCTGGGGCATTGATTTAATTTTTATCATCTTTCAACTGATATCAAGTTCAAGTCTTTTAGTCACAAATATCTTTTTGCATAATTTCATTCCAAGTATAAAAAGTGATCTTTGCTGGTTTGGCTCCTATGTGTTTCGAGAGTTAATTTCCCTTGTATTTGAAGTTGTATTTGTAGCATGAGTATGGAATTTATGGTGTAACTTTCCTACATTTCTCTGGAAAAAAAAAATCCATAACATGAAGGCAAAGTGATGATGTTGACATAAAACTAGAGTTTTGAAAAAGCATGAAAAGAAATAAAATCCTCTATTCTTTTTTCAATGGTTGCAGTGCAACCTTTGAAAAACTTGAAGAAGCAAAGGATTTCAAAGTTCCTAATGTTGATAAAGTGATTGAAGAAGGAAAGAAGAAGCCCACAAAGCATCGAAAAATTAGATTGTACAACATTGGTATTGATCTACCTGCAGAGGTGTATACACCAAGTGGTTGGCCCTCTGTCAGTGGAGATGCTTTGAAGGCCCTTGTTGCTGCAATTTCTGCAAGCGGCAAGTCAATCTATGTTGCCAACGGGAGATATTCGAAGTCATTGTCAGATGGAGAAGAATCATTAAGAACCTTTAAAACAGAGGAAGAAAGGATTGAGGCTTGCCAAGCTCTTACTTCTTTATGTGAAGTATGCTCTATAGACTCTCTGATATCCAATTTCATCCTTCCCTTGCAGGTAAAATTTAAATTCCTCATTTTATGTTATTTGAGATCATAATAGGCCTTAGTGTGTTTTTGGTCATTATAAAATTTTCCCAGGATAAAGAATTAAAAAGTGTTAAACCTTTTTGAAAATTTTCATTTTCAAGTCTAAACTTTTAAAGTTTTCAATTAAATGTTTAAACTTTTGAAAAGTTTTCAATTAAATGTTTAAACTTTTGAAAATTGGACAACTCATTTCAAATGGTTGTCTTCTGTTTACATTTTGCTAATATGATTGACAGAGCATGTAGATACTAAAATTTGGAGGGGTTATGTGATATCTTCTTTCCTGCATGATTTTTAGCATCAAACAAGTGATCATAGGAGGCACAAAAAGCATGTTGATGAAAACGAAGAGTTACATAACTCCTCTAAACATCAATCTTTACGTGATCCATCAGCCACATCAACAAGATGTTTATGAGACACATTTTTGAATTGAGTTGTCTAATTTTTAAAAGTTTACACTTTATTAAAAATTTTAAAAGGATGGACACTTAAATGAAAAAGTCTAAAAAGGTTTGATACTTTTTAATTCGTTATCTTAAATCATCCCTCAAAGAGGAACCATGCAGAAAGTAGAATCCACAGATGTCTTTTGGTATAATATCTCATTATGACTGCATATTTGAAGGTGGCATATAGTCCATGATGATAGTCATCTTATAGTTCCTTTTTCTCCACTTGCCTATTAATATTATTTGTGTCCCATGCTTTTGTTGGTGATTAGTATATACAATTCTAAAATGCTTAAAAAACTCCTCAACTTTTAATTTGAAACCTTGAAGTCAGGTTTTTGTGGGTATATGTTTAGAATTTATATTATTTTGCTTCTTCCCTCTAGTCAAGTATTAACATTTTCTGTTCAAATTTCCATTCAGCTCATTTGAGAGTGATATTTTTATAATTTTACATTCTTGGTGTAAATATTGTAATCTGTACTAGAATATAATCTACACGACTCAGTTAGAAAAGCCAAAATGTTTCTATAAAAGGTTTTGGTCATATAAAAGTTCAATATTGTTAATTTGAGATCTTTAAAGTGCTTTTCACAATGCCAGCCATGTCAGTTAATTAGTTGGTATATACTATTTAAACTTCTATGTCTACTATAAGTTTAATTATTTGGCGTCACTTTATCTTAGTATTCTGCATTCTTATTAAATAGCCCTATAGCTCCAAAATTTTGAAACTATTGATGCTTTGCAGGAAAGTAATATAGCTGGCAAGAATGGGCGCATACATTGTTCTTTAAATATTAACACAGAAACTGGGCGTTTGTCAGCAAGGAGGCCAAATTTGCAGGTATTGATCTATTTTCCATTAATTGCTTTTCTAGAGTGAATTTATAATTGATGAATTGTTTTCTTTTGATAATGTCACTGAAAAAGGCATGACTTGGCCATCAAACATATGTCTGTGCTATTTGCTATTTTAATGATATTACTTGCCTAGCAAGTAGGATTAAAACTTTCTAGGAAATCAATGTGAATTCAACTGAAAAGCTTTAGTATTTTATTTTATTTATCTCGTTCCTTGTTTATGCATAAAATCGGAGAGGGCCATAATAATCACCTTGTTGGTGCCCAATTTTTCCAAAAATTGAAGACAAGATGGATGCTTTAATATTGCTATCTGAATGTGATAGAAATTAAACTTTCATATTACCTTCATTCAGAATCAGCCTGCTTTGGAGAAGGACCGGTATAAGATCCGTAAGGCATTTATAGCTGCTCCAGGAAATTCCCTTATTGTTGCAGATTATGGGCAGGTGAGTATTTGTTATCCACCAATTTATGTTGTATCTCAGGCTTTGGTCTGAAAGAGATTTCATGTTACAGCTTGAACTTCGAATTCTTGCACATCTTTCTAACTGTACGAGCATGTTGGATGCGTTCAAAGCTGGTGGAGATTTTCATTCAAGAACAGCTATGAACATGTATCCACATATTCATGATGCCATTACAAAAAAGGAAGTACTTCTCGAATGGTACCCACAATTAGGTGAAGATAAACCCCCAGTTCCACTGTTGAAGGTAAATCGGTAATTATTTTGCCATTCTCTTCGTAAAACTATGTTGAAATGAGAAGCAATGAACTCATTTTTGTAAATTTCATTTACTCACTTTCCAACTTTAAGTCCACTTTCTAGTTTTGAAGGAATTTGGTAACAAAAATTCTCTCTTTTTGAGAGTTAAACACAGGGATGCAGTTATCTTTTAATTTAAGGTAGATGGAACATAGAATATAGTTTTATAAACGAGTTTCAAAATTTAGTGGTTAAAGTTTATAGATAAAGATAAATTGAACGTTAGTATTTGATTCAAACTGGGATGGTGCTCTAGCAGCGAGGTTGGATAGCATCTACTCCATCTATTAATTCATGCAAATGTTGTTGACAAATAAAGTTTGGTGTGTAAATGAATGTTTGCTGAATTGGTGTTCGCACGACTTGTGCCATGGACAAAATCAAGATTTGTGTATCTCTGCCTTTTGCCGAGTCCATTGTTCTTTGTTATGGATATGGCTAGAGTTTGGCAACTGACCACCTATAGGGCTCCTCAGTTTGATATTCTCTGGAATGCTTCTTGTTGGAGCAGCTTACTTTGATCCAAAATCTAATGTGCAAAAGGACAAAAAAATCTACCATTTTGTATTTTCTTGAACATTATGTGGAAATTGCAGCAGTTGAATTGCTGTTAGTACTTGTTGAATATTATGGAGATTTAGTATTTAGTATGAAAATATTATTATGTATCTAATATAGGAATAATTTATCTAAGTAGTTCTAGGTATTATTTAAGAATCTTGTATTTTTTATTTAACAAAAGACAATTTGAGCTGCCTAAACTCCAAGAATATACTTAAAAATAGAAAGATTGCACACCTAATGACAATTACCATAGACCTATTTATAGACTTGACTCCTAGAGATGTACTTGTAGATAATAATAAATCCTAATTGTAGATAACAACAAGTAACCCACTTCTACTGAAAATCTGAAACTACAAACTCTTCCTATTTTTCCTCTAATAACTGCCAACTAATTACATTATCTACTCTTTACTTAGTCTTCTTGTGAAGGTATGTCTTTAGTGGTCTATCAGTGCCCCTCCCTTTGAAAGTCACCTTGTCCTTAAGGTGAAAATAGGGATATCGTTGCTGTAATAGGTCATATGATTCTCAGCTGGCATCTTCAGAGGGATGGTTTTGCCATAAGATGAGCAATTCCAGATCTAATTCATCACCATACTTAATCCAACGGTGAGCCAATCCTTTTTGAGGTTCCACATCAGAACTCCCAATTGGAATTCAAAGATAATGGAGCCGGTGGATTGGTGGAGAGTTGTCCGTTAGCTTCTTTAAGTAGTGAGACATGGAAAATAGGATGCACCTTAGCGTTAGCAAGGAGCTCTGGTTCATATGCAACTGGACCCCAACGTTTGAGAATCTTATAAGGACCAAAAAACTAAGGCGAAAGCTTCTCATTCGTACGCCTAGCTAAAGAATGTTGCCTCTATGGCTGGTAAGAAGACAACATCACCAATTTCAAATGATTTTTCTCTACGATTCTTATCTGCATGTGTCTTCATCCGATTTTGAGCTTTGAGTAAATTGTTCTTTAAAACCTATAATATAGCATCCCTTTCAACAAGCCGTTCTTTCAATTCTGCTATGTGAGTATCGCTGCGACAATACACTTGTAAGGTGGGAGGGTCACGACCATACACAACATGGAAATGAGTAGTGTTTGTCACCGTATGGATTTTGGTGTTGAATGAAAATTTTGCCCAGTATAAGAAGCGACTCCAAATCTTCGGCTTCACTTGCAAAGCATCTGAGATAAGCCTCCAAGCAACAATTTACGACTTCCGTTTGTCCATCTGATTGTGGGTGGTAAGCTGTCCCCATCTGCAACTTTGTTTGATTAAGCTTAAAAATTTCTGTCCAAAATGAACTGAACAATTTGTCCCTATCTGATAGTATGCTTCTTGGAATACCATGTAACCAGACAATTTCCCGGCAAAACACATTAACAACTATTTTTGCAGAATATGGGTGAGTTAGTGCCACAAAATGGGCATATTTAGATAATCGATCCACCACAACCAAAATAGTATGATATCCATTGGATTTCGGCAAGCCATTAATGAAGTCCATCGAGATGTCTTCACATACTCTCTGTGGGATCGGTAGTGGTTGAAACAAACCCACTGGAGATAATGTCTCATACTTGTTTTGTTGACATACGAAGCAGTTTTGAACATAATGTTTAACATCGTTCCACATATTTGGCCAAAACACACCAGCAAAAAGCCTCTTGATTGTTTTGAGAAATCCTCCATGTCCACCGGAAGGTATCATGTACTTTAGCCATAAGTTTCTCCCTTAAAGGCAAGTCAACTAGGATGACAAGCTTTCCTTGAAAATAAAGGCGTCCATTCTGGCTAGAATAATCAGGAACATATGCGGGATCTTTCTGTAATTGCTCTATAATTCTTGTAGTCACGGGGTCTTGTTGTAGGAGTGTTGGGAGCTTATCAAATTCTATTGACAAAGGAACTGATAACTGCATAAAATGAGGTCGACGGGATAGAGAGTCTGCCACAATATTCTCCTTTCCAGCTTGATATATGATGGTAAAATCAAAGGGCAGAAGTTTGATTAAAAGTTGTTCACTAGTAGTAATCTTCTGCTCCAATAAAAACTTCAAACTGCAATGATCAAGCTTTACAAAGAAATGCCTCCCTAGAAGATAATGCTTCCATTTTTGCAAAGAAAGCACTTGTGCAAGTAACTCCCTATCATATGCAGATTTAAATCTGTTTGAGAAAGAAAATCCCTTACTGTAAAAAGCAACCGGGTGGCTCTCTTGTGATAAAACAACTCCTACCCCTTGCGATGAAGCGTCACATTCAACAGTGAATGATTGGGAAAATTTTGGAAGCTTTAAAATAGGTACAGATTTGAGTAACTGTTTGAGTTTAGAGAAAGTTCCAACAACCATCTCATTCCACCTGAAAGAATCTTTCTCGTTGGTTAAAGGACGAGCTAGAATTTCGTAACCTTGGACAAATTGACGGTAGTAACCAATGAGTCCTAGGAATCCTTTCAACTGCTTGACATTTTGGGGTTGTGGCTAGTCGGCAATTGCTTTGATCTTGTCTGGATCTACCTCGACTCCTTGATTCGAATGATATGACTGAGAAATCCCATTCTTTGTTGAGCGAAGGAATACTGCTTTCTATTAGCCAAAAAAACAGTTTTCTTGGAGGAGGTTGAGGGTAATCCTTAAGTGTTCCTTGTGCCGCTCAAGGTTAGGACTGTACACCAAAATATCATTACAAAGACCAGGATAAATTGTCGAAGATGGGGTCGAAATAAATTATTCATTACCAACTGGAATGTAGAGGGAGCATTGGTCAAGCCAAAGGGCATGAATAAAAATTCATAGTGACTAGAGTGTGTGCGAAATGCTTTTTTGTGGACATCTTCAGGTTTCATTCGAATTTGGTGACATCTAGAGCGAAGGTTGATTTTGGAGAAGAAAGAGGCTCCATGTAACTCATCTAGCAACTCATCAATATTTGGAATGGGATATTTATCTGCAATGGTATTCTTAAAACAGGGATAGCAAACGGGCTGGAACTTGGATGTATTAATCCTTCGTCAAGTAATTCATTAACCAGACGTTCAATCTCATTTTTCTGGTAAAAAGGATATCTGTATGGTCGAATATTTGGCGATTTGGCATCAGATAGGATATTTATGGCATGGGATTGGATTTGGTTGGGTGGGACTCCATGTGGTGTTTGGAAATAGTATGAAAATTGAGTAGGTTTTGGATGTCAAGAATGATGTTCTCTTGGCTTATTGGAGTTTCAGGTTGTCTAATAATTTGGCACAATACTCCTTGCTTCTCGTTGTGGATTAACTTTTGCATAGATCTGAAGGTTACTCCCTCAGCTCTTGGCTTCACTTCTCCTTGCAATTTGTACTTCTTTACCTTGTAATTAAATATCATGAACATCTTACTCCAATTGGCTTGGACAGCAAGCCATCTAATCCCCAATACTGTTAACTCCACCAATCAAAAAAGCATAAAAATATTGGGTGATCTCGAGACCTGGAAGCTGGATCTCAACTCCCTTACATAGTGTGTTACAGCTGATTGTGTCCCCATTGCCTATCTGCACTCCAAAAGAAGGGACTTGAATTAATGAAAGATGAAGGTCAGTGACTACCTTGTTCGATATAAAGTTGTGGGTGGATCGATTGTCGATCAAGATGAGGACGTCTCTCCCTTTAATTTTTCCCCGAATTTTCATGGTAGTGCCTGATGTTTTGTCTAAAATTGCATGCATCAAAATTTCTGCCATCTCAACCATCATGTCTTCTTCCTCTATTTCCAAGGTTTCATCACAGAAATCTCTCTCCGTCTTCAGCTTCCATAGCTGCCAAAGTCGACTACTTTCAACGATGGTGCCAGGTTCGAATTTCTCGTTACAACGAAAACACAAGCTGTTCCCTTGTAAGTTGTCGTGGGACAAAGCTAGCCACTTTTTCGGCCGTTGTCGGGTTCCTGACAGCAGAAGGTAAGGTGTTTGTATTGTATGGAGAGTAAGAATTACCTCGAGTTGCTAAAGAAGACCTAGCCCCACCCTTTTGACTTCTGCGAATACCCTATGTTACTGCGAGCTTTGCTTCATATTCCAGGGCTAGGCTCATGGCTCTGTATACATTTCTGGGTTTTTGAATACGGACATCAGATCGAAGTTCTTTGGGATCATTTAGAAAAACTCCTAATAAATAGTGTTCTGGCCAATTAGATACTTGTGCTGACCTCCTAGCAAACTCTTAACGGTATTCTTGAACAGTTCCCGTTTGCAGGATTGCACAAAGGTGCTCATCAGGATTGACAAACTCGGCTGGACCAAAATGTTCATGTAGTATTCTGACTAACTCTCCCCAATCATATATGATCCGGTCACTGTTGATCCATGAAAACACCTCCAAGGCTTCCCCTTCCAAATACATCGAAGCCACATCAACTTTCTGATCTTCCAAGGTTTGGTAATGTCGAAAATATTTTTCTGCTTTCAAAATCCATACCTGTGGATCTCCATTCTCAAATCTATGGAAATCCATCTTTGCAAGGATTCTTCGGGTTGATGATTTTCCCATTCAGCATATGCTTCCTCCTCTTCAGTAATAACATTCTTTTTCTTCGGAGGTCAACTGGATTCTCCACTAAACGTTTGTCAGCTATTTTGAAACTTTTGTTGTGCTACCTCTTTGATTCGATTATCCAACCTCTACAATTGCGTTGTTAATAAAGCCAATTGTTGCAGAAGAGCGTTGAGTTGTTGGAGTACTATTTCGGGAGACTGATTAGTTTTTGTTGAAGTTGTGTTTGGATTTGTTGGTGGTGGAGGTGGTTGTGAAGCAAAAGAAGAGTTGCGGGTACCGACGCCCATTGTAGAATCGTAGGGCTCTGATACCAAATTGGTAGAACCAGAAGGAAATAAAGAATACGTTTTGGAAAGGAAAAATACGATTGTTTATTGAATGCAAATAAACTGATATAGAGAGTACTGGAGAATCTCACAGACAACCACACCAGTAACAAAAGACAATTCAAGCTGCCGAAACTCCAAGAATATACATAAAAATAGAAAGATTGCACACCTAATGACAATTACTATAGACCTATTTATAGACTTTGACTCCTAGATATGTAGTTGTAGATAAGAATAAATCCTAATTGTAGATAACAACAAGTAACGCACTTCTACTCAAAATCTGAAACTACCAACTCTTCCTATTTTTCCTCTAATAACTGCCGACTAATTCCATTATCTGCTCTTGACTTAGTCTTCGTGTGAAAGTATGTCTTTAGTGGTCTATCAGAATAATACAGCTTAAAAGCCTTCGTGGTCTTTGCGTATGTGAACATAGGCTTTACAGTAAACCACGTAAATCAAACATGTAAATTCTCTTACTTTTTCTTTATTTAATTTCACATAGGACCAGAGCTAATTTCATGGCAATAATGAATTTTGTATTACAGGATGCCTTTGCATCTGAAAGGAGAAAAGCTAAAATGCTTAACTTCTCTATTGCTTACGGGAAAACTCCAAAGGGGCTTGCCCGAGATTGGAAGGTAATCTTTGAGTTATTAGCTAGAATACGGAGTTTCTTGATGTGATTTGAACTAAATGAAGTGGATCAATGGGCATACATTTTTGCAATCCTTGTTTTCAGGTCTCTGCAAAGGAAGCAGAGCAAACTGTTGCCCTGTGGTACAAAGAAAGACAAGAAGTGCGTACGTGGCAAGAAACTCAAAAGAAACAGGCCATTGAATTTGGAAGGGTTTTTACATTACTAGGACGTGCTCGTCACTTCCCATCAGTACAAAATGCTAGTCGTTCTGTAAGGAATCACATTGAGCGAGCTGCTATCAATACTCCAGTGCAGGTTTCTCCATTAATTCCTATGAACTTGAGTTCTCTCTATATCTCTGTCATTCTTAATCGGGGTGGATACTGCAGGGAAGTGCTGCTGATGTTGCCACAAGTGCAATGTTAGAAATATCAAGAAATACATGTCTGAAGCAGCTTGGATGGAGGCTAATTTTACAGGTGAGATGCTTGCTTTATCAAGTAAGAAAATATTCTTGTTTGATTAGCATTTGACATAGACTGCATGGAACTCACGTTTCCACTTGAACACCAAGTCTTTTAGCTCTATAGCGAATGAATTAAATAAGTCACTTAAAAGCTGCCTTACTGGAACTTTATGTGCAATGTTCTGGAAATTAACTTTATTTTGCAAGGCAGATTCACGATGAAGTGATCTTAGAAGGGCCAACCAAGTCGGCTGAGATTGCGAAGGCTATAGTTGTTGAGTGCATGTCCAAGCCCTTTAATGGGGAGAATATTCTTAAAGTCGACCTATCTGTTGATGCAAAGTGTGCGCAAAATTGGTATGAAGGCAAATAGTTAACTACAATGCAACAAATGGATGTTTGGTGGAGAGTTTGTTACAAGTTTCCTCAAACCTTGCGGATGGAGTTATTTTTTGGTCCAATCTGTTAATGCGGTCCTAGAGATTGTCCAAGGTAGTGGTGTATGTTAACATTCTTAAAATGGTTTGTCCAAGATAGTACAGCCTAACTGTTAAGTTTTGTAGATGCTCTGCGAATAGAGCCATTTTCACCGCCATCTCTTTTAGTTTATTGTTGTATATTAGAAGTATATGTTCTTAATTTTTCCAAGCGGCTTTGTGTTACTTTTAGAGTTAAAAAACCATTGTGTTAAGAGAACAAATCACAAGCATACCTTGTAGTAGTTCGAATTCGCTTTTTGGGTCGTTTCTATTGAACATCTATACTATGTTTAATTCAACAAGGGACGCGTACAAGGACAAGGTTGGCTATAATGGGCAGCTGTATATTTTCTTGAATTGTTGATGCCAACTTATCAATAGGGTTGATGAAAAATGTGAAATCATAAAGTATATCCACTTCAAGTCGAAACTTGTCCCTATAACCATTTTCATAATCAGCTAACAAAAATCACCGGTCAAGAATACATAAAATGCTGAAAACACTATTGAGCAGTTGGAAAGGTGCTCAAAAAGGTTTAGATTGTCAATGCTTTGCGCACGAATCTATATACTAAAATTCATTTATTACAGCCCTTGTTAAACAGGAAAGGGGAGTAAATCAATGTATAGATGCACAGTGCTCAGATAGAAAACATGAAAGAAAAATAAATCAATGTATAGATGCACATTGCTCAGAAAGTTTGTATGAAATTCTTCATTTACAAATTAGCATGTTGCAGTAGGAGACATTGCCCAATAGCATGTACTGATCCAGTAGAAATTGCCCAATAGTATGTAAGACCCCAGATGCCCTTCTCATGGGAAAGTTGGTCTGGACCTGAAAGCTTCACTAGCAAGAGATCATCCCTTCTATTTCTCAAAAAAAAAAAAGAAAAAAAGAAAAAGAAAAGAAGAGATCATCCCTTTCTAGACACAACTTCAACATAATCCACCTTAAAAGCATCCAATCAAATGAATGAGTTGACAAATCACCATGATGGTATTACAAAGGATCAAACACAATCGTACATGCTAGTCGCTAATCCTAGGCTGACATAAGACTGGTGACAAATATAACTTAATTGCTTTAGTTGTTTCTCACTGTACCCTTAATGTCGTTTCTCATTGTCCTTGAATATCCTCATCTTCCTTTCATCCAATACAGCTTGTAATAGATATGACATAGCAATGAAAAAGCACCATTTCTTTGTTCCATCATGCATGTTTAAAGGTGAAAACCAAGCCACAATTTGATACCAATCATCTAGTGCAACTCCTAACAAACATCTTTGAGTTATATCCTTCCAAAAAGGCTGAGTGAATTGGCATATGAAGAATAAGTAAGTAATACTTTCTTGCTTCTACTTGTATAAAACACATCTAATTGGAATAACCATAAATTTATTCAATCTATCAATTATAGTTAACCTGTTCTTGATTTCTCTTCACATTGTGATTGAAGCTCTAGGTATCATATGCTTATACCAGACAAGTTTATGCCAAGTTACCGAATTTCCCTACTCTTGAAACAACTTTCTACAAGTCAAATTGGTAAATTTACCATGTCTAGAAAAATTCCACCAATAGATATGTGCTTTGTTTTCCTCGAACTCACTTCCATTGATCCAATTATGCAAACCAGAATCTTAAATCCTTGATAAAATTTCAGTTTTATGTACTAGAACATAAGTAATAGATTGATCATCTCTAAT
>JAOQMQ010000005.1:19545397-19561292 GCA_027563845.1 Erythroxylum subrotundum | reverse complement strand
ATATAAGAGATTAAATAAATTTATTTAATTAAAAATAATTTATCTTTAAGTTTTATCTAATATGTAATTATTATCAGGGATAAAAATATAACTACATTAACATTAACAATCAAACAAGTTTATATTTTTATTTGAAAGAAAAACAGAATCAAAAAACTGAAAATAAAAACTAAAAACTACAAAAAAAAACAGAAGTAATAAAAAATGTTAAACTTATTCGAATAATGAGTCCCACTCTTTTAATATAATTTTTTAAAATTTAATTAGTAGGTGAATCTCACTTGTCACCTCAATAATAACATGATAAAAAGGATTCACTGATTTGAATAAAATAATAATTGACCTCTGACATTTAACAAAACTATTTAAATTGTACTAACTTTGATACTTAATAGAACATATTGAATTTTTTGTTAAGGTTGAGTTACTTTTTAATATTTTTAAAATAGTAGGATTAGAATGGTTAACGTCGAAATGTTTGGGTAATAATTGTGGAATAGTACAAAACTTAGGGTCAAAATTGTCTCATTGTCTCTAGAATAAAGAAAAAAATTATTATTTCATAAATTAAACTTTATTTAGTGTAGACTTTGGAGGCCTTCTCACTTCCCGATGAATGGACACGACTACTCGTCAATCTACAACTATTCTCTTCTTTTTCAATAAAGAAGACAGCACATGCTGCACATCACAACTTTTCTTGGAGACCCTGTGATATCTTATTTCAAATTTCTCCCCGCCTTGCATCCTCGGTTTCTTTCTGAAGTAAACCTGGTTGAATCAAGAGAGGGGCATATGACCTCTGGACAATGGAAGAATTACCAGATTCCATTGTTGAATCAAGGGAAGAGCTTATGATCTCAGCTACTGGTCAAGGAAAGCCTGTTTTGAGAACAGCCTATTTTCTGAAACCAACTTCTATTGGTGGATCCATTTCTAACCCTCACCTACCTACTATCTCTTTACCTGCAAAAGTTGAGCCCGGAAAGGGGCATTTAAGTGTTACATTCAGAGCATGGAATAAACCATCTGAACAATGGAAGGAATGGGTTGAAAAGATGGTTTCTTTGCATGAAACTACTTGGGAAAGAGCTGGTGTTCATGAAGCTATAATGAATTCCACTTACACCATTGTTAAAGACTGCGATTTGATCTTTGGGATTGCAGAGAGATGGCGTCCTGATACTAAATCTTTCATCTTTCCTTGGGGTGAAGCTACAGTTACTCTAGAAGATTTGTTGATGATCGGTTACTCTGTTTTGGGGGCCCCTGTTTTTCTTTCTCTTGAAGATAAGGAACTGAAGCCCATAAAAATTCAACTCATGCTAGCAAGAAAAGAGATGATGAGAACTAGCGCAAAGAAGGCAAGCCATGTCCTGTGGATGCGAAAATTTATGGATAGTGGTAATGAAGTAGAGCATGAAGCGTTCTTGGCCTATTGGTTGTCGAGGTTTGTTCTAAGTACGGCTCTTGATACTATCTCTGACTTCTGTTTGTCCATCGCAATTCATTTAGCTCGAGGGACTAGGATTGCTCTTGCACCTGCCATTCTTGCCAGTCTTTACAGAGACTTGAGCTTTTTGGAAGAAAACCTTACTTCTTTAGAGAACAATAAGGGTAGAAAGTCAAAGAATAGAAATGATGACGTAGTGACTGTAGCGGTAACGTCTCCATTTCAATTGATTCAGGTTTGGATTTGGGAGAGGTTTGTAGAGTTGCGACCCGAGCCTAATTTGACGAAAAATGGTGAGCCAAGGCTAGCTCGATGGGACAAACTGACATGCAGAATAGAGGATGTGAGGCTTTGTTTGGACTCAGCCAAAGAAAACTTCATATGGCGGCCTTATGATAAAATTTTGCCAAACTGGACTACGCCATTCTCTGATGCTGCGGAAGTAGTAGTAGATTCGGGCTTAGATGAGGAAATATTGTCATTTAGTCAATGTTTGAAGGTTTCTGAGTTGGTTGGACATTGCTTCATAGAGCAGTACCTTCCTCATAGAGTTGCAATGCAGT
Organism: Erythroxylum subrotundum; assembly: GCA_027563845.1. Classification (NCBI taxonomy): domain Eukaryota; kingdom Viridiplantae; phylum Streptophyta; class Magnoliopsida; order Malpighiales; family Erythroxylaceae; genus Erythroxylum; species Erythroxylum subrotundum. The sequence continues at coordinate 19,559,276 of JAOQMQ010000005.1, read as the reverse complement.
TTGGATTTGATCAAGATATTCCAGGATATGTTACTCGGTTTGATATGAGTCCTGAGATTGCTTGGAGTTATTACAATAGGCCAATGATTGATGCAATGCGGTATCTTCCTTCCTTTCGTTTAGAAGGAAAGGTTACAACCCGGTACTTGGATTGTTGGAAGCGGTCTGTTTCCAGTTTGCAAGGTAAGAGGCAGAAGACAACTTCTAGAGCCAAACCGATGAGTTTAAAAGGTAAGAGTATTTTTATAAAGAGGAAGTGTGAGTTCGTATCACCATCCAAGGGGTTCTCTTTAATGTTGCAGAAGAACAAAGCATTAATGGAAATATCTAAAGAGAAAAGTAAAGGCGAGGCTTCTGCGAGCTCCAAACTGAAACCAGATGCAGGAAATGATGTGAAGAATCATGAAACTTTCTTCTCCAGTTTGAAAGTAACATCAGAAGCTTCAAAAGAAGAGGAGGATGCTGAGTGTAATTCTTTTATTTCAGGAATTTCACCACAGATTTCAAAACAAAAGAATGACAATTCCTCGGTTGTTGTTCCTGGTAATCTAGGTAACCAAGTCGGAATATTATCAAAAGTTCCAAAAAGAAACCATAACGTTAGTAATTTATCTGCTACTCCAGATGTGTTCCTCAAGAGTTCAGAAGAATATGCAGGAGAATTTGTAAAGGAAAATCAAGTCAAAAGTGCTGCGGTGTCCCATGCTTCTCCATTACAAATGCCAAAGAAAACAACGTCAATGTGGGAGGATGAAAAGAAACATGTTGACGTTTCAAATGAGTTCATTCAAAAAAGATCCGCCCAGAGTTTGAAGAGAAAGAATGGGGAGGACCACGAGGTGGCTTGTCCAAGCTGTCCTTCAAAGCTAACAAGAACTTTGGTCCAGGACTTTGCATTGGTAAAGGAAATTAACAGTCGTCTGGTTCCTCCAGGATTTCCTCCCAAACGTATGGCTGAAGCAAGTCATTCTGTTGAGGAAGGCAATATCACCGCTGTTGATAATTATATGCTGAAGCCTGGTTACAAGAAGGCTGATCCTGAAAGTGAGCAATGTAGAGATGGCAATATTTTCTCAGGGAAATCTCAAAGTACATCTTCTACGGCATTTAAGGAGTCATCGATTTCAGAAGAAACATGTGTTGAAAATGAAGCAGTGGAGAAGCAGAAAGCTAATGAGAGTAATACTCCCCCATTGGTAAATAACAAGTCAGTAAGAAGCACCGACCCAAAAATATTACTGTTGAAAGAGGCAACACAGCCTGAGGCATTGGGAAGTAGACAGGACCGTGATGGTGATAATAAATTCAGCCACTCAGCTCAATCTCACTCTCTAATGTCCAAAACTGGAGCTGGCAAGGCTTCTAATTATAAGGAGCCATTTTCAATCAAGGGACAGCAAATTGCCAGTGCTGATGAAACTACAACACTAGAGCAAGCTGGTGAACATGCAAACCGTAGTCTTGAAGAGATTTTTGATATGCCGAGCATCACTGAAAATGTAGGAGGAAGCAGTAGCTACTTAATTCAGAAACCATGGCTGAGACTTGAAGTCCTGATTGGAAGACTTGAGAAGCTGTCTTCTGATCTGAAAGCGGCAAAATTTGGGCGAACCGCCATGGCTAGTTTCTAATATCTTATTAATCTTTCTTTGAAATTCAAAGAATCCAGCATGTTACTGTTCTGTTTTTAGATCTGCATGATCCAAGATACTAACTTCAAGTTACATTCGCAGTTGAGAATAGAATGCACCGTGCTGTTGTTAACATATGCCATTGCCACCTAACATTATTGAAATTAAAGCAAGTAATGGTCCAGCCATTTAAACATTTGCTAGATACTTTTGATCGTTCCTTTTTCCATTATAATGCTCTTAGTATTTCGATTTTGACATAAAAACTCATTGCATTCCCATCAAGTTTCAAGTTTTTGAGTGTGAACACTGTCCCCGTATGTACACACTCAAAAACTTGAAACTTGACGGAAGGTTGAGATTAAAGGGGACAGAGCAGGTACAGAAGAGGCGGGACAGAGGATTTGAAGGGTACATACGCTTGAATTTATGGGAACTTGGCAAATCATTAGATCTACATTCTGGCTAAGATGAGCATGACCTCGTATATTCATGAATCGTGATTATCGGCCTTAGGGAATGCATTGGGTTGGGCGGGTCCAGGCCCTAGCCTGGCCCTATTGGATTTGTTAGGCTTGATTTTTTGAAATTTGTTTAATTTTTAATAGAAATATATTTAGTGAAAAATACAATATGAAATTTTCAATTAATTGAATTTATGAATTTAAAATGATTAATAAACATTAGAAATTTATAATAAATGAATATATAAAATGTTTATATATTGATAAAATGAATAAGATAAAAAGAATTCATTAATGAAGAATTGAATTATAAGAAATAAAAAAGATTATATATACTACAACAACAACAATACTTAACGAGAGTTCTGCTAAAATACGAAGTATGTGAAGGTCTAATAATACGCAACCTTATCCTTACAAGGTTTAGAGATTGTTTTCGATAAAAAATATTATATATAAAGTGAAAAATTCAATTAGTTGAAGTTACAAATTTCAATTGATTATAAAAATTAAAATTTCACAGTGAATGAATATGTGTATATATCTTGATAAAATAAATACGATGAAATTAAATTCATTGATGAAAGAGGATATGATTATAAGAAATGAAAAAGAAGTTATATAATGTAAAAAGTTCAATTATTGAAGTTACGGATGTAGTTGGTTAATAAAAATTTTGATTTTATAATGAATGAATATATAAAATGTACCTATATTAATAAAATGAATAAGATGAAACTAGATTTATTAATGAAAAAGGATATGACTATAGAAAATAAAAAAACGATTATATATAAAGTGAGAAATTCAATTAATTCAAGTTATAAATTTCAAAATTTCAATTGATTAATAAAAATTTAGATTTTATAACGAATGAATATATAAAATGTACATATATTGATAACATGAATAAGATTAAATCAAATTCATTAATGAAAGAGGATAGGATTTTAGGAAATGCAAAAAAAAAAGATTATATATAAATTGAAAAATTCAATTAATTGAAGTTACAAATTTCAAAATTTCAATCGATTAATAAAAATTGAAATTTCATAATGAATGAATATATAAAACATGCATATGTTGATAAAATGAATAAGATGAAAAGAAATTCATTAATAAAGGAGGATATGATTATATATATATATAAAGTAAGAAATTCATTTAATTGATGATAAAAACAAAATTCATTAATTGATGACATAATTTACATAAATGGTTATCCAAAATTTCCAAAATTTTTAAATGATATAATTTACTAAAATTGAAGATAAAATCATGAAATAATGTTATGGATTGAGATTGGGATAGTGGAGAGTGGAGAGTAAAGAGAACAACTAATCATTGTACTCAGGATCATTAATAATTTGCATCACATCTTCTTTACGTAGAAATATTATATTTAGTATTCTAATATTAAAATTAAAGGAATATTAAGCACATGGTAATAATTAATAAATAATTAAATAAACTTTCATCATCAAATATTTTATCAAAATAATGTCCACTTAACTGATAATTATGAGTATATGTATATCTAGTTACCTTCACATCAGTACCTGTTATCGTATTAATATAGAAATTGAAAAAACAATATAAGATAAGATAATATAAAAAATAGACTAAATTGATATTTCAAAAAGAAAAGAGTTTACTCTAAATATTTTCATCATCTAATCAATTTCAACAAACATAAGGGCTTTCATAGTACGAGGATAAAGTCGAGAACGGTAAGGACTAATAACCACTAGTGCTAAAAGTAGACCCTGAAACAACAGTAGATGATAAAATTACTAATAAGTCCCGTGTAATTACTTGTAAGATTGGAAAACTATTTCCATAATTCTCCCACCGTAGCAATACATTGAACTGCACATTTTCAACTTTGGTCTCACATTATTTTATCAAATATTTATCTGACTCTATTATATTGCATGAAGTCCTAGCTCTTTTTTCTTTCATGAATTTTGTAAATGAAAGTAACAAATTGCTAATAGAAGATGAGCCTAAATCTGAAACTGAAGCCGAAGCTGAACAACCTGAACTACTCAATTTCGATCATAAAATTTGTCTATTAGGAGTTAATAATCATTAAACAAATCATACCAAAATTGTTTAATTACATCTACATGCTCTTGATTCCGATCATCATATAATATATTATATATAATATTAACCCCTCCATCTTATATCTTAGGTCTAACATACCTATGATTGCAACAATATGTCTAACCATATACCAATAAAAATTAAGCTTCTCTATCATCTGCTCTGCCATAACCTTAGTAACCTCATTGAAATCAAATATTCAATTAGATAAAACTTTGTTTATCTCACACATAGTACTAAAGCAACAGTATGAAGTTGGATATTTTGTTCCCTATAATAATTCAGTCACAATATAAAGTAATTTTAACTTTGCATAAAATTCTCTAACCAACTCTCATTGGTCTTCTATAGGCATGAAAGTGTAATGTAAATCTCTTTGTCATAGTTTAGTAAACACCTCAATATATTGGATTACCCGCTCCAACATCATGAACGTTGAGTTCCATCTAGATAGATAATCCAAAACCAATTTTTTCGTATTTGGAATGCATAGTAGTCATTAAATTTATCAACTCTTTTAAGTGTTTGTACTCCAATATATTACACTATTCTGAATCAAATCTATTGTTTCCTTTATCATCTCTAACTTATCATTTACAATCAAATTCAGAATATGTGCAAAAAAATACATACAGAATAACCTTCCACCAACCAACAATCTTTCAACCTGTATCTTATTCTTCAACTTTTTATTCATAATATCACTTGTGCTACAATTGTTCACTATTATTATAGACAAATTGGTCTTGATATTCCAATTTATCAAATAGTCTCCCAACATAGTTGCCAACCTTTCGTTTGTATATGGTATCTATATATAATGAACCTACCATGTACAAATATGATCAACATCAATCATAAAATAATCAAAAAGTAAATGGTAGCAATATTAAAAATATAAATTACCTCATATATCTTCATAATGTTCTTTAATGTATTCAGAGTTGGAACCTTGAAGGTCAGTTGCAATGAGTTGCAAAATATCCTAAATCTTTTGGTATCAACTATAGATAGTGGATGTTCATCAACCCATTACCATAGAAGCAATAAAAAGAATTGATCTGATGTTGTCATTTCATTATTCCCTCTCATAATGCTAAGAGTAAAAAATGTTTAACCTCTTGATAGGATCTTCTTTCTATTACACAAATCCATATGTATCTTTAAATGAGAGACTCCATTTTTTGAACTCCCGACTAACATCTTATGACAATACTTACATTTAACTTTTTTTATTCCATCCATTGATCTAATCTTATTAAAGTGATTCTAAAATTTACTTTTCAATTAACCTGAACTTCTATCTTCTCTTGGGACAGGATTAGAAGTTTCCACTTCTGTCTCTAGTATCAGATTACAACTCTCCACTAAAGGAACGTGCTCGTCCATCTGAAACAATCAACATATAAATATATATGTTATTCATAATCATAATTGATAATTCATAAACATGGAAAGAATAGGAGATCATAAATCATAATCATAGATTTAAAGTTTATCAGTGACTTACAAGGTCATATACATACATGTGCACATGATTGTGTAAGTCATTAAGATTATATCACACAATACACGGTCGTGTATGTGTTTTCACAGACTTACACAGAAGTGTATGTGGTCGTGTAAGTGACTGTGAAGTTTTGAGAACTTATATGGTCATATATACACTCGTGTCTGTGACTATGTAAGTATGATTAAGTGAGATATAAGTCAAAAACACGTTTGTATAAGTGACTGTGTAAGTCCACAAAAATTTCACAGTAACTTATACAGTCACATACACAGTATGTAAAAATACATACATGCTTGTGCGCTTTGTGACGTGGGAGAGAATTGAGGATCATAAATCATAATGATAGATTTAAAGTTTATCAGTGGTGTATGTGATCGAATAAGTCTGTATGTGACACAACACACGGGCATGTATATGTTTTTGCAGACTTACAAGGTCAAGTATACGAATGTGTACGTGACTAGGTATGTCACTTATGTGTATGTGATCATTTAAGTTCTTCAAACTTCACAGTCAATTACATGACTACATAAACGCCGATGTTTATGACCGTGTATGTTCGCAAAAATACCTCAAACGATAACAATTTCAAAAAATTTCAGTATTTCACATATTCAAATTTTTAATGAAAATATTTAAAACCAAAATACGATGAAGGAACTTTACCTTGGTGGTGCATGATGAAGAAGCAAAAATTGCTGCGGAGTGGTAAGTGAGGCAATAGGGTGATGCAACGAAGGGGTAGTGGGAAAGAGTGCGAAGATTAGAAGACGAAGGTGAAGGATGCGGAGGAAGGGGAAGTAGGCGGCGGGCCGCAGACTGGTCTAAAAGAGAGAGAGAGAGAGAGAGATTGAAGTCTAAAAGTAGGGAAAGAAAACGACGCAAAAGAGGGAGAAAACATAGGGAAAATGATGCAGGTTAACCTAGACTAAAACGACATTGTTTTGCTTTGTAAAAAACAAAAAAGTTTAGCCTAAAATGACATCATTTTTTTTTGTTAAAGACTTGTCGGGCCTCAAGATAGGCTTAAACTCAATCACCATTAGAGCCCAATGTCAATGGGCAAAAAAGCCGTTCATACTCTTGGCCTTGAAAATTACGATGATCACTGGACATCATTTACTATATTCAGAGTAATGATAACAAGCTATGGCAGGAAAACTGAATTTGTTACTAGTTTAGTCAAATTATAACTTATAAGAGGTTATCACATGGACAATGGAAAGTGACTGGCTCTTCCTTATTGGACGAATCTAATTTTCATGCAAGGAGGTTCCAACAATATAAAACATCTACAACTTGGTATAGGTGATGAGTGTCAACTGAATTCTTGATGTACCTGCATAGCAGGTCAAGTACAGTACGGATTAGAATGCAACTGGTTTAGCAGTCTCAAAAGTTTCTGAGATTAGAAAAGGTTGACCAAATTGTATTCAGCATTCAGAAGCAATGTAAATTTGCATTCTACTTCTGCACACAGGGTTTTACAAGGCAAGCTGGAAACACAGGGTTTTATAAGGCAAACTGAGAAAGCTTAGACACCCAAGGTTTTATAATGCAAGCTGGAAAGATTTAAGCTCAAAGACTGGAATTTTAAATTTTTTATGTTTCTCGCTGATGATGTGGAATGTTCTGATAGGTCCCATGGACGTGTTCGTTTGAATACTGGTTGGCTGGTGGGGTCCTCAGCTGTATTATATGAAATGGCTTAAATACGCCGCCCTAGTGAGTCATTTTTTACTTACAAGGGCACAAATGACCGGGGGCATTGTAGGAAAATGATAAAAGGAAAAGCGTAAGAAAACCGTTGAAACAGAACAAAGGACGCGAGGGAATCTGTAGTTAGACATCTTTTCCTTGTTCCTCGGACATTTTAGATAACGCTATGTAAGCGTATAACGAGGTGAGATTTGGTGATTGAAATTAAGAAGCAAGAGGAGGGTGGGATTTTTGTTGTGATTGTTTGCAAAGATGATTGCGTGGGTGAAGAGGTTAAGGAAGGCTTGTGGAGCTTCATTTTTATGGCTGATTTGCTTGATTTATTTCACTCAGGTTTCGATTACCCGTATATCTTTTTATACATTTTTTTGTGAGTATAAATTTGTAAAGGTCCTGATTGCCAAATTGGATGATTTCTTGAAGGAACTTTGTCTTTTGGGGTGATGATGTAAATGAAGAGAGAAAGATTGTTTCATTATTGTGCTGTTGTTATTGTTTTGAGCGAAGAGAGAGAGGGATATTGAAATAGATGTTTTCGTTGTTATTGATTTATGGGTAAACATTGTTGAGATTTCTTTCTTTGATTTTTCAAGTTGATTGCAATGTTATATACCGCTTTGAGGCAATGTAATGTTTTTGAATTTTAGTTGGAAAGGCGTTAGCATTAGCTTACTTGTTTTTACGAATGCAAACTTGGATGCGTGCAGGGTTTCAGATCATTCGTTTGGACTGCGGTTTCGTATCATTTGAAAGACAGACTTAAGTTGTCACCCTCAGCCTCCCAATTCGTCTCTTCTGTGGCGTTTTTCCCTTGGAGCATAAAACCTCTATATGGGTATCTTCTTTCTTCTATGTATTGTTGTGATTTCTGGCTGCTTTCATATTTATGATTGTGTAAGAAACCAAAGCAATATCAAGAAGTGCTTTCGGGACAACTTTTACTATCTCATTGCTTCTTGTTCTGTCTACCAAGTTTTATTTTTAACGCTGTTTATCTTTGGAAATAGATATTATGAAATGAGATGGGTTCACTGCCATACGCCTCATTTGAAATTATGCATCGGATATGGACTGTCCATTGGCCAAGGGTTACAATCTTTGTGGTGTTATGTGTAATTGAAAGGACTAAATAATTATGGTGGCAGGAAGTGCTACTGCTGCCAGCCTGCCACTGTGCTAGCACAGTCACTTTATTATCCTTTTCTACTTCATCAAAAGATCTGATAATTAATTTGTATTTGTTAAACAGGATTCTATCTGATTGCATCCCCATTAAGGGAAGAAGAAGGATACCATACTTAATACTTGCAACCGTGCTCTCTCTTGTGCCATGGCCTATTCTAGGGTCGAATGAGACATTAAGGAATTCCAGGTGGCACCTCATTATCTTCTTGACAGTGCAAAACCTGGGCTCTGCTATGGCCGATGTTGTGGTTGACGCAATGATTGCCGAGGCAGTAAGGTTTGAGCAGTAAGTATTGCACTTTTTGTCTTCTTTTCCATTCTGCTTGAAATAACATTTTAGTTGAACAAATTGTGTACCCCCTATGTGACTTAATGTGGACCTCTGGGATGTAGCACTAACTTTTCATGTGTGTTATGTTGGCTTTTGTATTTGCCTCATCAATGTAGTGTGGTTGTGAAAGACTACTCTCCAGTGTAGACTTAGATGACTCTATAATGTGTTTTTGGTTATTCTTCAGGGTGTCTGTGTGTCTGGATGTTTTGTTTGGGATGTTGTACTACCTATTTGTATGAATACTTATTTTATGGTGAATTAAACATTTACATTGTTCTACTTGGATATATGATATATGTGGCAATAGCCTCTTTCGCTGAACTTTGATTTTATGGCGAATTAAACAGTTCCTCGTTTGCTGGAGATCTACAGTCAATATCTTGGTTGTCAATGGCCATTGGTGGAATATGTGGCAGTTTGCTAGGAGGTTATGCATTAAACAACTTACAGATCAATAACATTTTCCTTTTTTTCTCCGTGTTGCCGACTCTACAGTTACTATCGTGTAGTCTAGTTCAGGAGAAAAATGTAGGTAGTAAAGCTTTTCCAGATGTTGCTGATTCAAATTGTTCCCTTCTTGTGAATGAGAATGGTAGTAAGTTGGATAAAGATAATTTCTTCAAAGGAAAGTCCAATTTTAGTACTTCCAGAAGAAAGAAGGGCCAAAAGAATGGCAAAAGGAGGGCAACTAGAAGTACAACATCCCAGATCAATGAGAAGAAAGACTCATTGCCATTGCACTGGTTCCACTCTCTGCTTGTGGCTTCGTACAGTTTGTTGCATGCATTTAGGCAGCCAATTATTTTGAGGTAAACACTGCAATCTTTTGGTTCTTAGTTTTTAGTTTTGCTTTAGCAATTGATGGCCATAAGTAAAATTCCCAAGTTAAATGGTTTGACTGTTGTCAACCACGACAGTAAATATTTTCATGTCATTAAATGGACAGAGTCTAAAGAGAATTAATGATATCTTGTTAGTTTTCTGTTGATGATCATTGGAAAAGAGGCAGTATAATTATTCAATCTGTTGTGTAAAATCTAATTAACTTTATTGTGTTTTCTTCTTTTGACTTCTTTTTTTGGTTTTGGGAAAACCAGACCAATGGCTTGGTTTTTCCTAGCACACATCACTGTTCCAAACATCTCAACAGTAATGTTCTATTACCAGACAGAGTTCTTGAACTTGGATGCTTCCTTTTTGGGCACTGCTCGTGTTGTTGGATGGCTAGGCCTCATGATTGGAACCTTCCTTTACAATCAATACTTTAAGACGTTGAAATTGCGGAAAATTCTGTTGTAAGTAACACGGTTATAAATAGACTTGTCATAAATATTTATTTTGAAGTTTGATTTGCTTACTATCTTTTTGTGTGTTCCTATTTGTATAATGCAGGTGGGCACATATTGGCCTAGCTTTCCTGAGCCTCTTAGATATGGCTCTAGTGTCTAGGACGAGTCTGACATATGGAATTTCAGATAGGATCATGGTCCTCTGGGGATCTGCCCTTTCTGATGCAATCAATCAATTTAAGTATGTGGAAGTTTTCCTATATCTTTATATTCTTCTATGTTGTAGATGTTGGATACATGAACATGCTTGTTTCTTATATGTTTTTAGTGCATGCATTTGCATAAATACATGTATGCTTCTGCTTGGACCTTTGCTTCAATCTTTGTTTCACCATATATGATGGATGTAAGTTTCTTTTATCAATTGTTGAGTTCTAATGCTATTACTCCTCTTGCTCTTCACTTGCAGGTTCATGCCATTCTTGATCTTATCTGGACAATTATGCCCACCAGGAATAGAAGGAACTCTATTTGCTCTATTTATGTCAATAAACAATTTTGGTTCCACAGTAGGATCATTTGTTGGAGCAGGATTGGCTTCATTTTTGAACTTATCCTCAGGATCCTTTGACAACCTGCTTCTGGGCATATCCGTTCAAGTTTTCTGCACTTTCATTCCTGTTGCTTTCTTATTTCTTATACCAACAGAAGCCACAGGAATATCTGCATAGTCAGGGATTGGCACTTGGCTATAAAATAAGGTTACCAACTGAGGAGCTAGTTGAAATTTTGTCCACTGAATTTTTTTTTCTGCTAAGCCTATCTTAAGTTACAAGACCTCACATTCTAAAGAACATAGAGCTGCTTTGATAGCACCAGACTTGCAATTTGTCAATGTAAAGCAAATTTTAGGTTCATAGTTTAATTAAAGAAGACAAAAAGTCAATAAACTCTGTAGGAAGAAATTATAATGCCGAAAAGTTGATATGTAATTCATTAAAGACCACTTTATCTAACTCTCGTGGGTCAATTAGGAGGTAGGAGTGGAGCTCAATGTAGACATTGTTACTACATATGTTCTTTTCTTTTCTTTTTTAAAATGATGAGAAAATAAACTTTATGTTTGATGATTTTTCTTTCGATCGATTGCTCTGATTGACTTTGTTACTACATATGTTCTTGTTCTTTTCTCACTTTTTTATAATGAGAAAATAAAGTTTATGCTTGATGATTTTTCTTTCAGTTGATTGCTTTGATTGTCATCCCTCCTAAATGAAATGACCATTGGAAATTGGTTGAAGCAGGAGTAGAAGGCCATTTAAAAGTGAAAGTCCAAAATTTTATTAAGAGCCTAACTGAATTAAACAAATTAAGGTAAGCCCTTGGAAGGTTATGCTAATAAGTAATATGATGTAAGATAAATAGAAGAATTATTAACTAGTAGCTAAAAATCACAAAATTAAGAAATATGACTGATATTAGGCTACCGAAATATCAAGTTTTAAGGTTAACTTTTGGCTTAGAATGTTAAAATTTTAGATTTTGTATAACTGAAATTTTAAGGTTTGATTGTTGAAAATTTAGGCTTAAGAATTTAGGGTTTAATACACTGGAACTTGGGATTTTGGTTGTTGGAATTTTGTATTGAATATAAAGAATGGAAGGTAAGAAACTAGGAGTCACTCATAGAATCTAAGAATTACTCTTAAAAGAAAGCATCAAACCTTTTAGTTGAAAGCTCAAGTTTGTAGAAAAATTTTAGGTTGCTTATTATTATTAAAGGGTTAAGTACATATATATATATATATATATAGAGTTCTTAGAACTCTTATTCTAGTAGGAAAGAGTCCCTAACAAATTTTAATCCTATTCTAATAAAAATTCTATAAGTCCTAAACAATTAGATAACATATATAAAATAAAACAAAACTTACTACTACTTCTTATCTAATAAGGAATCCCATCATAATCTAAATTTCAATCTTTATATTTTTTTTGGTCAACTCAATTCTCAATCTTCATCCTAGCAAATTAAGGCTTATACTGGACTAATTTTTTTTTCTTTTATTTCTTGTATATACTTTAAGTTCTTTTGCATCAATTCTTCCCAGCTTGTCTGAAGTCATCCTCGACGTAGAATGTGATAAATATTATTCATATAAGTCTAAATTCAACTTTTGAAAATTTGATTATAAATTCCAAGTACTGTCAGAAATTGATCTTCCTTTCCACTTGGCAAGAAATTGTCGATATCCTCTATCTTCTGGCTATAATTTGTTCATTAAGAACATCCTCTATTTCCTTTTTAAGTTAAGGAGTGGCAAGAATTCTTAACAGTTGCAGTAGGGGATTGCTCATCTTATCCTTGATAATAGTTAAATCTGCAACATTAGAGATATGACTTATTTCCATGTCACTTGGTAGTTCTAAAACATAAGCATTAACACTTATCTTCTTGATGATCTTATAAGGTCTAGCATTCTGTGAATGATTTTTTTTTTATATTTTCCTTTTTGAAAATGCTCTGGATGGATCCTAAACATCACTATATCCCTTTCATTGAATTCCAGCAATCGATTTATATGACAGACTGTTGGTTATTATCTTTCATCCTATCTCATTAAAGATATCCTTTATGTGTTGTGTAAAACCTTCAACTTCAACACTAACTCATGTTGTTTGTGGTAAAGGAACCAAATCAATAAGCTTCATTGGTTGAACTCTTAAAACTATCTCAAAAGGGTTCTTACTAGTAGACCTATTTATAGAATTGTTATATGCAAATTCTTCCTATGGAAGAATTAGGTCCTAATATTTCACATTGTCTCCAACAAAAAATCTTAACAAGTTCTTCAAGCTTTTATCCACCACCTTTGTTTGTCTATCAGCTTGGAGAGGGAAAAAAACTTGAAAATTGAAGCTTAGTATTTAATATTTTCCATAGAGTTCCCAAAAAATAATTCATAAACTTTATATCACAGTCAAAGACAATGGTTAAAGGCAATCCATGGAGATGTACATCCTCTTTGATGAAAATTTTAGCAATATGTATAGCATCATAAGTCTTGGAACATGGAATAAAATGACTCATCTTGGAAAACCTATCCATCACCACAAAAATAAAATCATAACCTCTTATAGTTTTAGGAATTTCCAAGATAAAATCCATACTTATGTCCAACCATAATTCATGAGGCACCAACAATGGTGTATATAATCTAGAATTCGGTTTCCTTCTTTAGCTAATTGACATGTTTGGCATTGTCGTATGACCTTAGACACATCTTATTTTAAAGAGGGCCAATAAAAGCGATCTTTAACTATTACATGTTGCTCCTTCTCTATGTAATTCCAAAATCACATACTCCTTTATAGAAGTATTAGGTAGACAAAGTTGATTTCCTTTGAAAAGATAGTCATCATGGATCACAAAAGGAAAGTGTTGATCTCTTTGTCCAACTGCAATTTATTAATAGATTATTCCAAAATCTTGATATGAAATATATTCTTTTTTTTATTTTATCGAACCTCATATGTTAGCCCCGAAAATTTTTTTTTATGTTAATTAATCATGATTATGTTAGTTAAGCATGAATAGATTAAATTAAGTACATTGTGTTAGCATAAATTAAGTT
>JAOQMQ010000005.1:19501364-19531352 GCA_027563845.1 Erythroxylum subrotundum | reverse complement strand
CATCCACCAATACAATTGCATTAAATCATTATTTGTCATATCTAACCATATACTATTTCCCATTTCTAAATATCCACAAACTTTCATTTTCTCATATTCAGACAGATCATTCTTCTTCCCACTACTTTCATCAGTTCAAACTCTTAACAAATGCTCATGTATGTGACTTATATAAATGCAATCATACTAGGGATCAGTTGCTACTACCTGCTATAACATGACCGAAATGCATGTAACTTGACATATATGTCAAAAAATGCCATGTAAGATACTAAATCTAGGCTCTAAAACCAAAATGTAGCACCCCATTCTCGCAAGACACGTACCCGATATCCAAGGTGATATCTGAGTACGTACCCCACAAGGGTGGCATGTTGGAACAATCATTCAGTCAAAATTCATTACAAAATTTTTATTTCTTTAAAACAATGTACACGTATGCGGAAATCATTAATCAAATCGGGCCCACTTTATTTAAAAACATTTCCATTCATAAGTGTCACAATTATTTTACAAACATTAGAATTCAACAGCCATTTGGGCCCATTTCAAATACAAAACACTTGCAATCATAATGTCATTTCATTACCAAATCATTCACATACACTTTGTACAATTCTTGCCGAACATAATTCAAAAACAAAATCACTGAAGACATATGCAGGTGCAAACTGATCCTGACCCTTATTCCATATCTGATCTCATTGGTTATACTCCACTTAGCCTAACTGAATAATTCTTCTGAACCTGAAAAATATTGTAAATTTTGGGTGAGTTTTTGCAAATTCAGTGAGTGACCATCCGTGATGGCTCTCTCAATCACATAATACACCACATCATATTTTCAAATAATTTACATCACTTCATTTAACATATATCATCACGTTCAGAGCAGTCAAAATTGATCATTTCAATCATTTAAAAATATACATATCACTTATAATGCAATGCATATGAGACTCCCTTTCATTTATTACTTTGTTGTGACTGAGTGCCATTCGCATACAGATATAGATACAAGCCCATTGGGCTCAGTCATAAGTAAAAATCACATAGCAAAGCTCTATGTGCAGAATATTGAGCTTAAAGCTCTTTCAGACTGGCTACTCCGGTCATAACTGCATTTATGTTTCATGCATTCATGTAATGGAATGCATCACATTCACATATTTTCAATCAGTCGCTTATTTCCACTTTGCATATGTCATCGGACCTTAGTCCGACATTGAACATTTAAGTTGAGAATCACTTATTTATTTCACATTCTTATTCACATTCAGAACACATTTATCATCGGTCTGTGGTCCGGTATTTGACAATTAAGCTAAGTATCATTTATTTCGTCGGGTTCACAAACAAGGAACACTTCTAATAATTTTCACATGCATCACACGCCTCAAACATATATTGTCTGGAATCAACACATTCACATCATTCTTATCAATAATAATTCAATACAGAAATTTAAAACAAAACGAACATTTAAAATAAAACCATCTAGGTCAACTCACAGTACCCTCCAGATAGCTATTGCCTTGATGTCTCGGCAATGTCTGGACGTTGTGGCTTAATATGCTCCTCTATAACATGTAACAAATACACATATCACTAATTTGCACAATTATGATGTCATTTATGCTCATTCATGTATACTGAATATGTACAATGCATGTTCATGACAATTTTGGGTTCCTTATCATTATTCTTGTCACAAAACTTATTCACATATCAATACTCAATTGATCAATCCAGATTTGTCCAACAATATACTTTCAGATCCACTTTCCATGGTTATTCTCACCAGGAAAGCGAAGTAATTTGATAACACTTCCTTCTAGAAATTTTTTTTGTCTTAAGTTTCTAATGACACGAAGATCATTCAATTTGGATCAGTATTCCAAAAGTTATACTCCAAATGTTTCATTCTGTTCATAAACTAAATCAGCATTCTGTAATCAACTTTAATTCAAACCTGGAATTCTAGAGATAGAATTAAAATTCGATCTCTTCGGACAATTTGTATCCATGTATCTCTAGTTTACTCCAAATCAAAAATCATTTCATTCGGATAACTACAAAATAAGATATTGTCAATATACCAAAATGTTTAGTGATAATACTCCAGTCATGATGTTCCAGAATTGTTCATCATTTTCATTCCAATTCAATCAATCAATATCTTCCAAATGATTTCAATGGCTATAGTTTTTGGTGGAGATGAAGAACAATGTGTTATGAGTCTATTGGTTCAATAATCAAGTCATTTTGACGTCCGGTGAAGAAGTTATAACAAAAATATCAAAGGATGTTCAGAAGCAAACTCTCTTCGGAACGTACGATCACGATATCCCACCTGTACCTGTGAAGTCACGATCGTGCAGAAGTGCAATAGCGACTTTGTTGCTTCTTCAGAGAAATCACGATCGTGTTGAAGCATGATTGTGTTTTCTCTTTTCTTCTTCACCAAATATCTCTTCTTCTTCTCCTTTCATTTTTTTTCTAGATTTCCTCACTTCTAAATCATCTATTTTGCATTTCTATATCCAATACATTCTCTAAACAAGTTATATTCAAATTTACAATTCAGACATCAAAAATCCGAAACTTATATACACTTCCTCTTTTTACTGTAATTTTACCCTTTTTTTTAATTTTTATTCTCACTTCAAGCTTCTTCAATTAACACAAATGACACTCCAATCTAACTTCATTTTAGCTCAACAACACAAAACAAATAAAAAATCTCAGGTTCATATCCAATATCAAAAATTCGATTCTCATTCACACATATTTCTATTTTTCTGCATATTATCTATCTTTCTATACTTCTTCATTCTCACTACTGAATTTATTTCTTCCCATAACACTCATGCATGAACCCATGTACAAAACATTAAAACATCATCAAATGTTATTCAGGAAAAACTTGAATCAGTAAAATTCCAGCTCAATAATTCCAGATTTTCTAATCCTCTCAAACAAACAAATATCAACGCAAGCTTATAATCATCTTCAACAAGTGCTCCAACAGTTGAGAGTCAGAAGCCAAAAACACAAACATGCATAACAAGTAGTTTCGGTGATGGATGAAAAGAACAAGGAAAAGTCTAGTGTTGCATGCTTTCAGTGAAGAACAAATCCAAATGAAGAGTAAACTCCAGCTGCATAATTTTCCTTCCTAAACACGTGACTACGCGTGTGAACAACACCTATCCATGTGTCACCATGCATGAAATCCATTTGTCAACATCGAAGACTACCACATGTCACAATGCCATTTGTCTATTTTCTGGTCTAAAATACCCCCAAATTTTCAGAAATTCTCTAAAATTCACTACAAATTTCAAAGAAATCATAATATGTTCCAAATAAATTTTTAACACAAATAATATTAATGATAATGAATGCATGTACAGTCATATTAATGTGTAAACTCATTATTCATGTATATGTGTATGTCATATTTTGCATAAGCATAAAGTGCACTTTCTACATACTCAGTAATTTCTCATATTTACTATTCTTACCTTAACATGAGTAACGGGATGTTACAATAGAGATCATATATATACATATATATTTATATATTTATAATTCATATGTTCGAGTATATAATACTGAATGTGGATTCAACATTACTACAATGTTCAAGGCATGATAAGAAATAGATTGTTAGGTAAAAATATTTGATCCAATTTTATATAAATAATTTGCATCTATTAGATCAAGGGAGACTTGTACTTAAAATAAGTGCTAAAAATACAAATTTGGATAGCTGAGAATATCCTTTAGTGCCATATTGGTTAAATCCATATGATG
This sequence comes from Erythroxylum subrotundum, assembly GCA_027563845.1. NCBI lineage: Eukaryota > Viridiplantae > Streptophyta > Magnoliopsida > Malpighiales > Erythroxylaceae > Erythroxylum > Erythroxylum subrotundum. The sequence goes on along the minus strand of JAOQMQ010000005.1, from coordinate 19,527,533 downwards.
AGAATTATAAAGTTACGCATAAGGATATATGTATCCATTTAATATGAATCTTTTGAAACTTATTACGTTGAATAATAACCAAATCAACCTTTAGTATAATACTTATATTTTGTTAGATTACTAATAACTTTATGTGATATAATCATATGTATTTAATGAAATATTAATTTTAAATTTCAAATTTTCAAATTATTTAAATCTAAGTAAAAATATATGCATTGAGAATGTTGAAGAACTTGGATGAGATCAATTTAGGGAGATATAAAAATATTTTAGTTATACATAGGGAATGAGATTCTCTACTAAATATATCCACAACCAAATTCCATAAGAGTATGGTTTTATGTAAGGATGAAAATACAATATGAGATATTATATGATGCAATATTTATTAATTAGTAAGATTTCATATTAGATATGAACTGGTAAAACTTTAAAAGAGCGAAAGTTAATGATTTTGGAATATGATGCTTATTTGAAGCATGTATTATCTGATAAGTTTAGAACTAACTCAAGTAATAGGAGGTTATGAGAGATCCAAAAAGTTGGATATAATCTTACAGACCAATTGAACAAATTATTTGTTTCAATGTATACTTATAGGAGAATGTTTCTCAAGATAAGTAATAGGAGTAAGATACAATTTGAATGGTCTAAATCTCATAACAATACATCTAAATATAACTAGTGCCTTTGTTGATACATTTGTTGTATAGTTGAAAGGCTATAAGACGTTCAAAAAATCACTTTCATAATGGACTAAAAGAGTTTGTTTTGAATATGATTGTGAATTTATCTATCTACAAGAAGGTTAGTAGGAGTATAGTTTTCCACTTTAGTGGAAGTATATGGATACATATTGCTCATAGAAAGAACAATAATTTATACATTAAGTTGTTGAAAATATAACTGTCCAAAAGCAACTATTATTGGATATGAAAAGATAATAACCTAATATGGGAATTAGAACTATAGAGATAGATACGGAACGATAGGTTGTCGTTAGCCTACAAATTTAATCCCCTACTTAAATTGATTTGTAGTATAGTTCAGAAAATTAAAGTAAAGCCGAAAGTTTTCAAGAAAGAAATTGCTAGGAAATTTTGAGTAAAAAGTTCAGATTAATTAAAGACCAAGTGTAAAGGTTTTCACTAAATCCTTAGGTTGTTTTTAATCATTGAAAATGAATTATTTCTTAGATTGGAAAATTAGGGTTCATCAAGCAAAGATAGATGCATTCAAAATAAGCATTACATGCAACAACTTCTTGTTAATGCATTAATCCAAAACTAGCATGGACAACACAATAACAAGAGCATTAAAATCAAAATCAAGTCTGCCGAACCTAAGTTAATTTTCAAGAAAACTAGCATGCATAAAATTAACCTATGTCTTGATCCAACTAATTAAAACCTGCATACAAGCTTCAGTTTTAATTAGTTGTTGCTACTTAACCTGATCAATTTATTGTCTAGCAATTAAATTAATCAGATAGCATAAAAATTATTCATGTAAAATTCAAATTCATGACTTCAAATCCATATGCATAATTCGGCAATCATGTCCAGATCAAGAGCATAAATTTTCAATCATAGATTCATCAATTGTATGCGTATACTTCTCATAAAAACAACCATGAATTTAGCTAATAGCCTCAACAATTGGAAAAGAGAATTTAGTTCATGATTTTAGTGAAAACAAATTTAAAAATCATAATACAAAACATAATGCAGAATTCGGGTATAAGAAGAAGAAGAAGAGAAGAAAATAAAACTAGGGTTCTACCAAGAGAGAAAAAGAGAACACAGGAGAGAGAAAGAGCAGAAGAGAGATTCAAGTCCAAAGAAGAGAGAGAAAATATGAATACGCTCCTAAAAACTAATGCCAAAGGACCTTATTTATATTGGAGGAGGTCTGGTCATCAAATCCTTGTAGGAGAGGATTTCTTTTCCAAGTAGAAGTAGGTCTTTCTTTCCTTGTAAGAGAGGATTTCCTTTCCAAGTAGAAGTAGGTCTTTCTTTCCTTGTAGAATTAGGATCTTCTAAAAAGTTCCCTCCAGGTCAGACACGCTTCTTAGGGCTTAAGTGGTAGTCCAAGCGTGCTTTCATGTAGGTGCCACATGTCCCAAGATGCTAACGTGGTAGTTGAAGTGGCATGCTGACCGAACACTAAGTATCATCCACGTGTACCAATAAGGTGTTGCCAGCTCGTCAATTCTCCTAAAAAGTAGGGATCTTCATTTCTCCCAATCTATATATCCCCTGACTGTCTGGATTATTCCTGGATCCATTTCTCGTAGTGGCGAACAAGAATCTTCCGAAATGTAGGAATCCTAGTTGAAGTAGGATTCATTGTACAAGTAGGATTCCTAATCCTTTTGGGATTAGGATTTCACCATCTCTTGCCAAGTTCAGCTCCTGATTCTCGTTTTGCCAGATTCTCTCCCAAACAAGAAATCCTAGTTGCATTAAGATTTTGGGAAGGATTAGGATTTCTGCAACTTTGGTCACCTTGGGGTATTTTGACCTCCTCATTTTGAAAATGACATCCAAAAGTCCTAAATCTCCCTCCTTAGCATAATTTTCCTCACTTGATACCTAAAACACTTGAAATGATAAAATCAATGTAGGTTACTTGATTTAGACATCAAATGAGAATAAAAACTAATTGTAAAGTATAGAAAGATAAGAAAATATGGGTGCATCAAATTCTCCCACACTTAGCTCTTGCTCATCCTCGAGTAAGGAAAAAGAAAGAAAGACAAAAGAAATATACTAAGGAAAAGTCATGACATGCAAAAGGCTAGTGTGGATGCACAAGCAAAGGAAAATGTGTATACAAATGTAGGGAAACTTTTCTTATATGTTATAGCTTTTCTCCTAACCTCCCAACAACATCAAAGAAGCACAAGCATCATAGACAAAAAGGAACCCGTGACATTCAATCCATAAAATTAATGAACTTACTTTAAATGTAAGAACCAAGCAAGATAACATATAAGACTTAGAGGAAATCTACACCATGTCATTGTTATACTCTCCAACATTCAAAGTGTTTAAGGCTCATATGTGTTTAACTCTCATAAATTCAAACAAGGCAATGCTCTACTATATGCTTGCTCTTCAATCTCGAATATACTACTAAATATACATGCACAACACAAATCAAAAGGTCTTAACAAGGATGTAACTTGGCTGGGTTAGGAGTGAGGTAAAAGAAAGGTAAAGAAAAGCTTAAGTATCAAAGAAAGTAGAGCATAAAAATAATCAATGACATACATGTCGCACACCATGCATAACATCAAACAATCAAGCACAACTCAACTTTTCATTTGAACTTCCAATCCTAATGATATTGAACAAGAAAATCACGTGGGGAATCCTTTTCTTTTACTTTTACTTTCGGCCTCAATTTTTTTATTATCTGGCTGAATACTCCCCCTTAATAATTAAGCACAAAACAAGCCATATACCACGAATAACTAAACATGTGTAACCTCCTCAAGTTTAACTCAACAAAAGCATGCTCTATTAACCATGATAGGGGTTAGAAAGATAAATCAAATAAGAACAGGCTAAGTTAAACATGGGTAAAGCAAAGAACAGATAATAAGCTCAAGTGGGCTAACTAGTGGTCAACATGCTTTGGGTTGGCTTTTTGGTTAAGTGGTTTAAAATCCTAGGGGCCTTTTTCATGTTTATGTAATGTATGCACAAATGTAATCTTAACAAGATATGAAGCAAGTTCTAGAGATACAAAACATTGAATGAAATCACACATCAAAGAGACATGTTTAAGGTTCAAAAGCACACATGAGACAATAATCTATTAAGTCAATATAGCGTAGTTTCAAGGTCAGTCCAAATATCATCACATTCATCAAATTTATGATTCAAAAATCACAAATTAATTCTCATCTATAACATTCATATTCTTATCAATCAATGGGAGATAATCAGTGGGAGATAAAAAGACAACCAAACACTTAAGGTGCAAAACATGAAAAAATAGAAAATCTTTTTGAATTTTTTGAATTTTTTTCAATGTTTATGGTTTTTTGGAATAAAGCATGCAAGTACAAGCGAAAACCTTCAAGTTCAAGAAAGAGCAAAGGTGCGGCATATTAAAGCACGATAATCAAGAAAATATTCAAACCAATAACTAGCTAAACCTGAAAATTTAATGTAAAAACCAACTTTGGTCACCTTGGGGTATTTTGACCTCCTTATTTTGAAAATGACATCCAAAAGTCCTAAATCTTCCTCTTTAGCATAATTTTCCTCACTTGATACATAAAACACCTGAAATGATAAAATTAATATAAGTCATGTGATTTAGACATCAAATGAGAATAAAAACTAGGTGTAAAAGTCTAAAAAGATAAGAAAATATGAGTGCATCATAGAAGTTGTTTCTTATTCTAGTCTAAGTACATGGATAATGTACTAAAGATGTTTGGTTTTTGAGATATCTCATACTTATGAAGTACTAAAGATATCAATTATTCTATGTATAAATTGATAGTTGGGTTTAAAGTTATATGGATATTATCATTAGAAGTAAATCCCTATTAAGGTATATTTTATTTAGAACAATATTATTTGAGATTAGAAATGTCCTAATGTAGCAATACTTACTACTCAAGCCATAATACAATGATTATTGGGATTAAGAAGTTCTTTAATAAACTTGGTATAGTTCTTTGCATTGTTTAGATAGTAATGTAATATAGAACATTAGAGCCATTAGGCATACAAAAGAAGCTAAGGTCTCATTAAAGATCCAATTATGTATCTAAGTAGTTTCTTTTAATTATAATGATAATTAAGATGAAATTTGTAAGATTTAAGCAAGTGTTCACTATAGAGAATGTTATAGAATTCTCTCACTAAATCAATGTCTCAGTAATAGTATGATCATCATATGGTAATATAGTATAAGATACTTAAATGATTAACTTAGTGCAAGTGGGAGATTATTGATTTATGCCTTACAACCAATTAGTTGGTTGTAATTTAGTGACATAATTATTTGTATTCTTTATGTTATACACGTCAAAATGTATATGCTAAATTCAATGAGGTAAATATACATTACAAATAAAATTATGATGAGATCATAATTATGAGATTTATACTACATTTATGTATTATCTCTAAATTGTTATATTAAGATTGAACATTAATAGAGCATAAAAGACTAAAACATGTTTTTTTTCTTCCTTATAAAAGAAGTAGTTGATATCATAGACTAAAGTATGGAGATACTTAAACAAACATTTGGGTGTGTTTGTTAGAGAATAAGTCCACTAATTGACCCTATATGAGAATTCTATTCTTAGAACATTACTTGTATGTTTATGAGAATTTACATTATGATGATTGTATAAGTTATTCTTATCTTCAAAGTACCTCATATAGCGATATGTTTTGATACTACTTATGACCTATGTTAGTCAAATGTAGCTCAGTTGGTAGTCATTGGATATATTATAAACTATATAGAGGTAATTGAGTGATTAATATAGATTCACCATCGTAAATTGATTAAGGAGAATGCTCCGTTGTTGTCGATTAGTATTGATTCGATAAATCCTTGGTCAAGGTAGAATGTCACTTTAAAAATAATTTTCAAATTTCATTAATTAAATCAATTACTATTGGAAGGGAACTAATATTATATTAGAGTAGATATTAATTCCATGCTTTATGTCTAATTGAATCATAACATGATGCAAAGATTGAATTATATAGAAAAAAACATACACAAAAAAGTTAGTTAAACCACTTTGACATTCTTAAATATTTGGTAGTCGTGATGCATTACTAAATGCTAATCTTAATCTATGGATATAAATTATTTAATTATATAATTAAAGATAAATTAAAGGAGTTTAATTTTTCTAATCCTAAATATGATTTAGGGTTATAAGTTATATTCATTGCCAACATATATAGGAACCTAACGGGTCCCACATAAAGAACGGGTGAAGAGAGAAAAGTTATTTTAATCAAGTTAGACTTGATTGTAAAGTTTGAGAAACTTTATGATTAAAATGAGATATTTAATAAATAAGGACTAATATGATATATTAGATCTTATCTAGGCCCAATTGGTATTTAGCTAGAGTTAACTGTAATTTTAATTAAAGTTTAATTGAAATTAAACTTTTATTTCAATTAAATTATTAAATGTCTAAAACTTATTATAAATAGGCTTAGGCTCTAAAGGAGATAATACTTCTTTCCTAACCCTTTTTACAACAGTTGTAGAGTTCTCTCAACTTATTATGTAGATATCGTTAGAGGATGGAATATTGTATGACTATGGTAGTTAAGATGATCTAATTTCAGAAACGACTAGAGGGAAACAATAAGAAAATGATCAAGCTTTGAAATAAGGTATGAATGCTGATTCATGCTTTGTTACATTTCATGTGTTAATCATGTCACATAATTTAAGTGGTCTTAGTTATCTAGAAATCAAACAAAAAACTTTCATAATTATTTTGCTACAGACGAGATCATATCCTGCCTCGATTTCCCAATAGAAGAATGAGATTTCTTACCACCCTTTACAAAGCATATATTGCACTATTTTTCAACTTGACTTATAAATAATTTCACAGTCATAGTTAAGAAATTTAGAGACCCATTTCTTTTGTTCAAGAGTCATAATTTACTACTACAATAAATACTTCAAGCTGCATTGATTTGTCTAAATATAGAAATTTCTTCTAAGTAAATATGGTCTGCATAATTGGATGGTTTGAATGATGTCTAACATTTCCTTAATATAAGTGGACAAGGATCACTTAGTGATGCCCAAAGTTTGACTCATAAAAGTAATGGGTATGCCTTGAATTAAAATTACCTTTACCCCGTCTTTGAAAGCGCCAAATTTCAATGGTGAATGGTTCATTGAAAATTTGAACCTATGGTTATATGTTGACTGCTGTAAAGCTAACAAAAGAATTTATAGGGTGGGGGACCAATAAGTTTTTCATGACTCCTCCTTACGCTAATATAAGAATCATTTGACTTTCTTTTATTATAGTTACTAAGATGTTTCACTTCATCAGGTTATCTCTTATTTGCTGATAGATTCAACAACAATTTAAAAGGTTGACCTATTTGAGAATCTTTAGATTTACTCTTATTTTCAACTCTATTTTAGATTTACACTTATTTTCAACTCTATAAATCATTTCATCACTAATGTAGGCATGATAGTGATGATTTAGTCAAATTGTTAGTCCCATATTTATTGTATTTTGCTTGTTTATTTAAGAGTTTTATTGTTTTTGGTATTTAATCATTCTTGTTATGTTTTTAGGATGTAATTCACTTATTTAGAGGAAAATGAACATATTAGGAGAAGATTGGGGTGATTTGGAGTTGTTTTAACCAAGTTATGAAGAAGCTAAAAATCAACAAGGGCACCAACATACCTATATTGATGGCTATATGCCTATATTGATTGCAATATCCTATGTTGACATGTTTCATGAAAAATAAGTGGTTTTAAAGTTGTAGGGAGTTACACAGTCATCATATTTTGAGCTTGTGTTCATTTTGGATGTAAAAGTTTTGTGATTTTTAATAAACACCACCACCAACACACCTATGTACCACTAAGAACCTTAATTTTTAAACTGTAAAGACAAAATTAAGAGGAAAAGTAGGAGGGAGGCTCGAAAAACACAAATTGACAACTTAGGATGACATAAAGAATGAAAACAAGTAAGGAAACATATTTGGAGTGGATTTTCATCGATCTAAAGTTGATTTCTTTAAGATTAACAGGGGTCATCATTTTCTTATTTTTTATATTTTTCCTTTAGTTTTGATTTTAAACCTTATATGATTAGGGACTAAACCTTTGTTGGTACTTGGATTATATGAACTCCAGATAGACATGGTAGTGATTTTACTTTAATTTAGTTCATTCTTTAGTTTTACTGAGATTCATTTGTGTGTTTTTAGTTATTCTTGCATGTTGGTTTATATGTGAATTCATGTAATTGAGATTAAGAAATCCTTTGTATGAATATATTTAGAATAATTAAAAGGAGTTGCATGTAAACATAGAGATAGGTCGATGTAAATATTCCGCAATAGGGTCAAACTGAATAGTGAAATTTATAAATTGACTATACAATTCTAGTGTTTAAATTAGAAAGAGATTTCAATTAATTAACCTGGGGTTAGATGTTAATAGTCTAGATAAAGATATTAACATAATTGACGAATTTTTATGGTCCAATGAATTATAGATTAAAATGATTAGTGAAATCATAATTTATTATATCCTAGGGGGATTCGAATTCCAGGTACCACTATCTTCTTTAATCATTTCTTAGTTTAATCTCCATTATGGTTTATCAATTTTGGTGATTTATTTTATTTTATTTTATTATTCTTATTTTGAATTTGATTATTTATAAACACCATTTTTTATCAGATTATACAATAAAAAGGCGATAAGTACTAATAATTCTAGTTCTTGTGGGATCAACCCATACTTGCTAGTGCTAGCAATAGTTATATTGTGAGCTTCTGGTTAAAACTAAATCATCAATCAAGGCATTATACTTATGGAATATTTGAGACTTTGAAATATGGCTTCAGTTTCATCTATCCACCTAAATTTTTCCTTCTTAAAAAGGTTAGTGAAAGGGCAAGTTATGATACCATATTTATAAATGAAATTTTGAAAATTATCTATAAGGCCTAAAAATCCACATACTTAGAGACATTAGCATATCTAGGCTAGTTTAGCATGCTTTGGATTTTTCCTTGTTCCATCTTAACCTTTTGAGGAATTATAATTTGTCCCAAATACTCGATTTCTTACTAACCTAAAAATATATGTAACCTAGAGACATTAGTAAGTCTAGGATAATTTAATATAGTTTGAAATTTTCCTTAGTCACCTTAAACCTTTCGAGAGTTCTAATATGTCTCAAATACTTAATTTCTTATTAGCCTAAGGAACACTTGCAAATCTTGACACAAAAAATAATTATGCCTTAGTATTTCAAAATATGTTTAAATATGTTCAAAATATATGGTTGATATGTGCTTAATTGATTATGAAATTATTCCATAACACTTAGCGATTAATGACATGAAATTACTTTAGATACTCACTTTGACCCATATGTGATTTTTGGCACAATTTGGAAGCAAAGAACTTAAAGTGAGTCAAAAGCACGATATTTGGGCCATTTTCTAAAGATTAATATTCATTTGTCTTCATGGAATAAGAAGAAGATTACAAGAAGAGGAGACAAGATAAAGCATAAAAATGGAAAGTGAGATGCCCATTTAATGCAAGCTGTCTATACAAGGTGTCTCACGCACTCACTCCATGAGACATCTCTCACTCACGTGATAGATGAGCCAGTCATGAGTATTATCTAACAATTTGTAAGAGAAATGCTCTAAAGGCAATCACCTTTAGCACTTATTGTACAAATCATTTTATAATTAATAAAGGCATTTTTCATTATTTCGAGGTTCATACGTTTATGAATTTGATGCTGATCTTAAATAGATTTAATGAAGTCCTTAATACAAAACATAGCATGGAAGAAATCATGATGAGACCACGATAATGAGATTTGTATCATATGTAATTATGTTACTATCTAAACTTTCCCTAGTCATAAGATTAATGAGATGGGATATCATTAATCCAAATAGACTAGCACATGTTATACTCCTTGATTAGATAAAGCAATAGATCTCATAAGCTATAGACATGAGTTGTTTAGAGTTAACATGTGGATGCTTACTAAGGGTAGTAAGTATATTGGATTGACCTTCTATGAGACAATCATATGGATATTCTATTCTAGTGTTAATTATAGTCTCATCATATCAATGGTACAAATATCTTTTGACTTAAGGTGCTCAAGGATATCTCGGATACTGATCATATGCTTTGACTCCATTTATTGATGCCTTTCAGGGGTTACTCATAGGGTAGTAATTGGGTACAGCTTGAGCTATTCGGAGGTAATTGAGTAGCCAATAAAGGATTCACCACTCCTAATAGAAGGAGATGATACTCACGGCCTCTTATCAGGGTCATTACTCAGGAGCCTCTGGCCAGAGCAGATATGTGTCATAAAGAGAGTCTTCAATGATACATAGATTAATGAGATCCTCAAGATAAGATCTAATAACACCTTGGACTAGATGTGACGTAATCAGTCTAGTGAGAGTTGACACTTTAACCATACTCTAAACCAAGTGGGGTATAGATGGTAAAAGGACGAATTGCATGACAACATTGTATATAGAAGGGTTCGTAGTCAAAGCACTGACTTTCTGGTCAATTGGGGGTTATGATGTGTCGCTAGATACTGCTCTTGACTTACTTGAATTAAGTGTTAATTCAAGTGGCCAATATAACCAGGAACCTAATGGGTCACACACATAGGAGATCCAAAAGGTGAGTAAAATGGTCTTAAATGTTGATTCAAGATATGAGAGAGAATATCGGGATTGTATCGCGATGTGATCGTGGTAGAAAACATTATATGGAATGGATTAGAAACAAGTGTTGTTGGCTTCCATTAATGCATGCTATTCATGGTCATTAACTTCCCATAACTTCCATTAATGCATGCTATTCATGTTCTTTAACTTCCCATAACTTACATTAATGCATGTTATTCATGACCATTAACTTCCCATAACTTTCCATTAGTGATGGGGGTTATGGAAGGCCAAATGGTGCAAAAAATTGAGACGATTTTCTTGCATATTATGTAAGACACATGAAAAGAAAAAGAAAGGTTATTTTTCTTACACACACACTTTTTCTCTCTAACTCTCTTAAGAGTTCTTATCTTTGTTAGCACAAATAAAGAATTCTAGCCATCTCCTAGTGAGGTTTCATCCTTCTATCTTCGTGTGGACTTTTATTAAAGACGGTCCTCGTTGATTGTTGTGGTTTACAATAACCCAATGCGGAGAAGATTAAAGAACGAAGGAAATCATCATAAAGATATGTAAACATCTTACATTTCATGTTTTTGTTTTTCTATATCTATATGCATGAGTAGATCTTCTTTTTGAGGTTTCGTTTTCTTTCTGCTATGTATATTTGATATATATTATGTATGAGATGCATGATTGGAACCTAACACAATTAAAATGACATGAATTAAAAGCATGTGAGACACTCTCAACCCATGCAATATGTCGTATGGGTGTGAGACACCACTAACACCCATGAGACATCTTTCAACAACGTGAAATAAATGGACAGCTGTCCATTGGAACCAGTTGTCCATTAGCTGCCCCATTTCTCACTTATTTTATCCTAGCTTTGGTTATACAAAGTATGGAGCAATAGGACAAAATATGGAGCAATAACACAAGGTGTTGGCTGCTAGGAAGTGTGGAAAACTAAGAGTAAAAATAAAGGAAATTATGTGATGTGTGGCTAATGGAGGGGAACATAACAACTGTCCCATTTTACATTAAAAAAAACCTAGTTGCCTCACTTGTTTCTCATGTAGCTACTAAATAAATACAAGAGGGGAAGCAAGTGTCGACAAGGGCTGGAGTAAAAAGAGAGTGGAGGTTCGACTGAAGTGAGTGGGGGAGGGGGTTGTACTTTAAGGAAAGAGAGTGGAGTAGCTTCCTTTCTTCGATTCTTGCCACCTGCCCCACTCCATTTGACCTAGCTCTTTATTATATGAAGGATGGAATGTGTATGATGGCAAGGAGATAGTTGGACAAGGAGAATAACCGAGAGAGAAAAGTGGACAGCAACTTGGACTCCATTCATTATCATCTTCTTTAAGTTTTTAAGGTGAGCTACCAAAAGGTGGAGATCAGCTAGTTTATTCATTATTCATCTTTTATTTCCAAGATGGAGAACCGAGACAGCATTTAGGAATTCATAATCAAATCATCTTGAAGGTGGGTCAGCTGTCAATAATAATAAGGGCATTACTGGACATTAATGGGGAAGGCTGGATAGATGCAATAAACCTGTAATTTTCTTCATTTTTCATTGGTTTTCCATATAAACAAAGGTGTTCTTGGTTAATGCTTGGATACTCATAGAGAAGATGAAGGGCTAGAAGTCCTGACGTCGGTTTGGAGGTGACATCGGCGCCGACGAACCTAGTTAAGTATATTTTTCATTATGTTTGTTATTCTTACTCTCTTTATGAATTGATTATGTTATCCTATGCATATGAATTTGGGTTTTGTGTATGAATGATTGTATTATCGTATAGTTCGGTTGTTCATGTATGAATCCATAGCTAGGCGACTAATGGTTTGTAATCATTAGGGATAACATAGCCTAAGTTAAATGACACATCTTATGTGATTTTTGCCTTGATTAATCTGTTTTCCTAATTCGTAATGCTACTACCCAATTGAATCTAGAGATTGTATCTTAGGTCATTCGGTGGCTAGGTTTAATTAACGATCATATCTTGATTAAACACTACTTAAGGGAAAACTCGAGTTAATTATTAACCCACGATTAATAGTTTAAGGAAAGATAAGAGAACAACAAATCAATGAAATATGTTTAATTAGGGGTGTAGGCCGAGATTAAACCAAAGAACCAGGTCCCTACTGAATTTCACACTTTTATCATTTTATACATGTTTTCTTTAACTTGCTTTTGTTAGTTATTTTATCTCTATTTTATTTTCTTATTTTTAAAAACCAACCCCCCCCCCCCCTCTAAACCTAAACACTGAATAATTTCATTTCAACAACTTTATACATAGTTTCTATGGGATCAACCTAGACTCACCACTGCTCTAGTAGTAATCTAGTTTATTTTGACTAGCATTACGACGAGCTGTCAATGGTCCATTTTAGGTTATAGTTCAAAATATCATAAAGAAAAATAACAAAATTTTACATAAGTAAGGGAGAAATATAACAATCATAACGACTTGAAATGTTGATGGGGTATTACATAAATAAAAGGAAATTGCAAGTTATTTGTAATGGCCATTGTGTGTTTAAAAAGCAATTCTATATACATTTAAGGGATGGAATCATACATGATGATAACTAGCTTATAAATCAAGTTTAGTAAAATATGAAGCTCTATAAAGATTATTGAGCATATCATGAATAATGGGGACTGGAAATTGGCCTTTAAAGAGAATATAGAAGAGGTGCTTTTTGTTGGCCCCTTGGTGGCAACAGCAGCAGTGGAAGCAAGCTAGAGAGACTTGGAAGAATTACCTTGTCCAGAGTTCTATTTGAGTCATTTTCTACATTCAGAGATGTGATGTTCGGGTTTTTTGCAGTAGCTATAAGATACTTTATAAAACTTCATATCTAAGTTGTGAGAAGTTTAAGACAAAGTATAAGTTGCAAAGACAATATCAGTAGATGGGACAAATTTTTCCTCTAAGATGAGCTCCTTAATGATAGTGACAATATTAGGTAGAGTTCCTCTATGAAGAAGAGAGTTGCAAATGGGTTCAAATTCATCCTTGAGAATTATAAGCAAATGCCATATATTGATGATCTAAAAGATTTGCGTAAAGTGCAGCAGCATCAGGACTAGGCCAAACAAGGTCACTAAGTGCTAGTTGATCCAAAAGTTCTTGCACTTCAAACATATAACTGTTTATTGTCTATTCAAGTTGTTGTTATGTCCAATGAAGCCTCCTATACAACTGAAATTGGTGGACATCATCTACTACAGACTAACAATTTTTAGGAAATTGCATACCTCCTAACTTGTGTCAAACCATCGAAAGTCAAGTTTGATGGCTTTGACACAAGTATTTTGAAACTAAGTTAAATACCTAAAATTTTGAATTACAAAATTTTCTATTTAAAACCTCATTATTCTAGCAATTACTATTCACTTTATAAAAACTTTGGCAGGGTTTCCTCTATATTTATTTAAAACCTCTTGCAAGAAACTTCAATACGCTTCTCATGCATGTTACTCAACTATCCATCTCCATGTAAAACACCTTGACAAAATATTTTTCCCATCTTCCAATACATTTCAACTCATTTAAACCAAATTCCATGCATAACTTATATATATAATTATATAAGATCCTTCTTTTCTTTATGTGTACATGCCATAACAAAAAATAATAATAGTTTTGTAGCATATCCATTTCCAAGTCTTCCGAAATCCTTTATGTGACTCTAGTTTTGTAGTAAATCCACCGCAACTTTCTTCTAATTTTCTTCAAAACTTACAAACGGAAAGAAATCCACACACTAAGCTATAGGCTTAGTGGTGTTCAAGTTATTCCATTTTTCATCTAATTCAATTCGTTCAACCATAACATGCATAACATATAATATTTTCAAATATAAATAACTTCATTTATTTCTAAGCATAAATAGGCATTTAAAATTAATTTATGAAATACGACCATGTATCTATTATATTAATTCATATCTAATTACATAATGATCAATAAATTGTACAATTTAATTAACAAACAAATAATACTTCCAATTCGTTCTTAATCATTAGTTATGCATTTATATATTTTTCTATAATTGCACCAAAATAAAATCCAACAGAATTGCATTACTAAGTCGAATAAGCTGGAATTTAAGATATGGGACTGAGTTTTCGAAACCATACAGTCTACAATACAAATCAAATATCTTACAATGAAACCGAGCTCTTAGAGTCATACAGTCTGGTAACACATATCATGACGTAGTACTGCTAACTCCCTAATTAGTATGCCAACCTTATCACATTCCTCCAATTCCTATCTATTTTACTAAGGGCAAATCTAATTAAATTATATTGAAATTTAATGATATAGTCTCACATAGCCAATTCAAGTTATTCCGTATTCGGCCAAAGTAATTGTCACTTCTTATTGTCATATGACATTCAAAACATATTTATCACACCAATTAGTTAAAATAACATGTGTATAAAATTTTCAAATTCAAATATAATGTATGCCAATTGAGGAAAATATCCCAATTAATCACATATACTACTTCATTTAGCCTCCAATTAAATATTTTTAACATTAATTTCATAAACCTCCAATTTTATTTCAAAAATCCTAAATTAAATAATACACAATTTTTAGGGAAAAATAAAATTGTTTGAATACATACCAAATTGATGTCCAATTCTTCAAATTAAGCTTTCATAAACTTTAATTTCACCATCAATTCCTTATTCCTTCAATTAATCTTCTTTATCTTCGTAATATTGCAAAAAATTTTCAATTTCATGCATTTTTAGTCATTAATGTGTGCAACTACACTAAAATCATGTACTAAAAGCAACCAAAACTCCATTAACTTACCTTGTTAATTTCGAGTATTATTCACCAAGAAAAGCCATTTACTTTTTCTTCATCTTTTTTCTCAAGATTCTTGTAAATATGGTGAGTTTAGGGACTCTAAGTTGATGATTTAGTACTTAATAGTTGATTTGGGGGTTAAAGATATAAAAAGTTGGCTTGAAAATGGAAGAAAAAAAATAAGAGAAAGAAAGGAAGAAAGAGGTAGGGTTGATTATCGGAAACTTTGGGAGGAAGAGAGTAAATAGTTGACAATTAATGTTATTTGGTGGCAATTAATGCTATTTAGTCCCACTAAAAATAATACCCATTAATGCATATAAAAAATGAAATTCTTTTCTTCTTCTTAATAAATAATGTCCATTAGAAAAATATCAACCCCACATAAAAAATTTAATTAATATCATTTATTTTCATTAATATTTTGTGGTTTGACTTTCACTCATTTCTTGGGTCAAACTTTGATCAATGGTTAACTCATGGTCAAACGTTTAAAATGAACCCGTTTTGACTTCTAATTTGATCATCGAGCTGTCCTTAAATAATATTATCTGATGCCAAATAAAATAAAGTACAATTTGAGTTTCGGGTGTCATTATTTATCTTGGATGCACTATTTATGACCAAAAAAATACTAGTCATGAAATAGACATTGTCTACGTGATGTTGAAGCCTATTGTAAAAATGAATAAACATTGTCACATTAACAATGAAGCTGTGATTTTACTTGATAAATGGTTAATCCCATCAAAATTTTCATTTACTTAAAGTCTATTTTGAATGCTTAGAAAATGTTGGGATTCAAATTGAATGTTTAAAAAATGTTAAGGTTCAAATTATATTTTGATAAAAATGTTAAGATTTAAAATGTACTTCTTGTTTAAAAATAGTTAAATAAAGATATCTTGTTATATTATCTAAACGTTTTGTACTATAAGGGATTGACCTAAAAATTTGTCAAAAAGTTTCTAAAATTCAAAAGTTTAATATTCGATCAATTCAACCTGTTAACTTTAATCTAGCCTCAAACCCTTTAGCTAAACGTATTTGTCAATTAACTTTAATGGATGTATAATTTCATTCGAGGAAGGAATATTCAGAGGAAATGTCATTAAAAAAAAAATTCAGAGGCAACGATAAAGAGAAAAAATATCTCAACTGTGTAAGGGAAGCCACTCTTTATCAGAGCCAGGTTTCGATCCTGGGACCTGTGGGTTATGGGCCCACCACGCTTCCGCTGCGCCACTCTGATTCTTGAGGCTTTGTCTCCCAAATTATTTTATATTATCAACATTAAGTTGTGGAATTTGCATAATTTGCATATCAGATTATCAGCATTCAATTGAAGAAAACCCATTTCAAAGAGAAAGAACGATAAGCAGAAAGAGAGACAGAGAGAGAGTAATATCTCAAATTGGGGGGCTTAAGGACAATTCCTGCTGCAATGGTTCGTTTCTTCAACTTGATGATGCTACTGTCTTTCTTTCACTGGTCTCGCTGTGTGATCGAGTTTTTTGGCAAACTTCTTTCTTTCCTTTACTTTTCTGTGTGTGTTTTATGTTGAGGTTTCTGAGCTAAGGTTACAAGAGCTGTGGCCAGTTGGTATTTATTGTGTTCTTAAAGGATGGAGCTTGGAATGTGAATGATATGATTGCTTAGTGCTTGATGTTAACGGTTTTATACTTGGTATGGGTTTGGTGCAGAGTAATATTCACAAGAACCCACCTTTTCGGCCAAACATCACCGGATTTGTAATTGGTCTACTGGCCTCAGGTAAGGGTTTTTGGTCATAACATTGCTAGATGTACTTCCCACACTTTCCCTGATTTCTGGTACTTCGCTGCTCTCTTTGATTCAACGGATGGATGGTAATAATTCCATACTAAATTCATGCTTGTTGTGAAATCACTTCAAACTTTTGAACTAATTTGTCTTGTGGAACTTCTCCGTTACTGAATTTGGAGAATCTCATTTCACGCCAAATCATTTGTGTTGTTGTAAACCTCACACAGAATTGAACTAAAAAAAGAAACATTTGTACTTCCTACCTTTTCGAAATCTCATATTGACTGATTTCACTATTATATTTCAGAACAGATTCTATGTTTCAGCAAAAAAGATATTTATAGGCTTTTCTTTAGAAGTCTGAGTGCATCTTTGTGGCTTATAATCATTTTCTATTTATGGTCAGAAAGAAGAAAGCTGGTGATGGCTCTTTTGCTATTTGCAATCTTAGTTTCTGGAGTTAAAAGTTGGACAGGTGAGATCCATGGAAGAGTTGTCTGTGATGTATGTGGAGATTCTTCCATTGGACCTGAAGACCATGTTTTAGAAGGTCACTTAGTCTCTCTCTCTCTCTCTCTCTCTCTCCCCCCTCTCTCTCACACGCACACACCCCTCCCATTTATTAGCATGCGAATGATGTTCTGTGTTTCTTTTTTGAGTTTCACCTGTGAAATGGAATATTTGTGGTCATTTTAGTCGTAGTATGTCTTCCTGGGTTGCTGATTATATTATAGTCATTCTAGTAATTGCACTTTTGGTGAATGATGAGTACCAAGGGTTAACAAAATTAGCTACGAAATTGTCATATGAACACTCATGGAGTGGTTCAGATTCTATGGCTAGGAATCGTTTGTCATTATACCATGACCATGGGTATAGCTATTAGTGGTTTTCCTTCTTTTCTGTATAATTACGTTTTTAGCTATTTTGAATCAGAGTTTGATGACCCTTTAGTATTAAAATCATTTGGCCTTTTACTGCTGGGGAAAAAAATTAGGAGCAAAGATCATGAATTGGAGCATCAACTTGTTGGATTTGAGATACATTAAGATTGATGTTGGTAAACTTTTTCAGTAGGCTACCTGGTCAATTTGGCATTTGTTAACTCAGATTGCTCTTCTTAAGTGCTAGATGGAGGAACCTGTTGAATTATTTCTTCTTATGTACTTAGTTGTTTTCTCAAGTGCTAGATGGAGCAACGTGCTTTTCTTTTTGTACAGGAAAAACATTTCCCTTCCCTTCTTACTTTAGACCAAAAATTAAACTATATTATCTTCAAATCTCCTCTGTATACGTTATTACAGACTTTTAGGTAGACCTGGCCATAAACAACCTGCCCATGGGCAGAAAGGGGAAGACTGGGCCTGGCTCATGATGAATTTTAGGATCAAACCGTCTCGCATAAGTTAACTCGGTAGGCTTAACGGAGGTTTGGGCAGGGTTGGGACCTAACTATGAGGTTCAAGCTCAACTCATTAACTTTGGGCCTTGGATGGGGCTGGGTGGGGCTGAGACTAAACGAACAACAGCTGGTCCAAGTGCCCATTTTCAACAGATCAAGACTACTTGAAGGAATTGATATTTCCATTCATATTGACTTGAAAAATTTTGAGCTCAGCAAGCACTAAATCATACTGACTTGCACTCAATCAACTGGCAATTTATGCTACCACAATTTTTTTGGTTATTTAACACTTTTTGAAAACAGGGTTGGTCTTATGATTGTCCTTTTCTGCCTGCAGTGTGTATTGATTTCATTTTCTTGTTGCCTATTATCCTCTGATGTTGATGATGACCTGTAGTCAATTGTAATCTAGGATGGAATTTTTTCAAAACCATCAAAACAAGAAGTTTTATGTTGTAGTTATATTCATGAGGTATGAAATGAGATGCATTTGCTTATTTTGTTGCAGGTGCTGAAGTAGCTGTACTTTGTATAACAAAATCTGGGGAAGTCCTAAATTATCAGGCATTCACAAATGCTAAAGGAGCCTACACGGTGGCAGAGACTATGCCGGAGAGTGACCGGTGGGATGCTTGCCTAGCACGACCTATCAGCAGTTTTCATGAGCATTGCACCCATCTTGGAAATGGCAGTGCTGGAGTGAAGTTTAATTATAATCATCCATCAGGTTACTCTCACACCGTCAGACCTTTTGTCTATCGCCCTATGAACGCACCGACATATTGCATGTAGAATCATCGTATATAAAAGTTTATTCGGTCTATAACCTGGTGGCTAAATGCCCTATTATCTCGTATATAATACATGAATATTTTGGTGTTCAGCTAGTAACAACTGGATATTGATGATGATTGTAATTGTACCCTCAAAAAAGAATACTTAAAGATTTTAAGAAAGCGTCCGTAATTGTCAAACATTATTTATTATCTAATTTATTTTGTTTAAAAATATAATTGTCACGCGTGTACGCTCATGTATCTTGTGACTTTTTTTACTTCAATTTTAATTTTTTTTAAAACTTACAAATCGTTAAATTAAAGTTCAAAAATTGTTTAATTAATTTATAAATTATAGAAAATTATTAAAATAAAATAAATAAATAATCAATTGATGATGATTATTATTATTATTATATATTTTATGTTTTTATTAGGGTTATAAACTTATTTTTTGTAAAATTAAATATCTAATAAAATTATGTTTTTGTAAAATTAAATATCTAAATTTTTATGAAAATATTAAAAAATACTAAGACCTAATATTAAGGTACTTATATATTTTTTTTTAAGTTATACTCTTAAAAGTTATTTTATACATAAATAGTTAATAATAAGCAATGTGTGATTTTTGTATCCCATAAATCTTTTAGGCTTTGTCGTTTTTAAATATAGTGATGACAAGACAGAGTACATAGTACAGGGTATATAGCCTTTAGCTTTATAGGCTTATAGAAATGCTTCATTTCTTTTCACTATTTTTACATAATTTATTAAAAAAATTGTAAAATTGAAAATAAATTGTACATTATAAATTTTAAATTATTGAATAAAATTTAATATATTGTTGGTTAATTAATTTATAAAATATGATCAATATGACAATAGTCATTTATTTATAATTTATAATTACAATTATGATAATATTATTTTATTGTCAAATTTAACAATTATTATAATAATAAATTCTTTTTAATGGTGTCTATCTTACTTTTAATTGAATTGTAATTATTATTTTTAATGAATATAAATAATATAAATTTACCTTAAAATTTTCTTTAAGTAATGATTATAGTATTTTATCATTAACATTATTATTTATTTTATACATATAGTGAGGACAGTTAAGTGAAAATTGTTTTTCATAATTTTTTTTTCACAAATTAAAATTAAAATTTATTAAAATTTACTAAATTTTTTTGCTTTTATTTATATACATATTTTTATGATAAAAATGTTAATAACGTAGTTTTACTTCTACAACTTTTGACGGGGGCATACAAAGAATTAAGTGATGATTAAACTATATGAAACAATATATTAAGGGATTATTTTGTAATTTAAAAAATAAAGGACAATTTTATAAATTTAAAAAATTATCTAAAACGATACTCAATATTGACCAGTACTGATATCGTTCCAGAACCAAATTCGATACTAGTACCTATATAGTATTCATAACTTTGGTGTTGATTTATATCTTATAGTCAAATGGTTGGTTGTAGTTTAGTGACATAATTATTCAAAAATATTTGTTTTACTATATATATATTCAGATGTATGTGATAAAATTCATTAGATAAATATCTATTATAAATGAAATTGTGATGCAGTGATAATTATGAGATTCATATTGCATTTATGTATTATTCTTAAATTGTTCATAGTCATTGTTTTATTAAGAATGAACATTAATAGAACGTAAAAAAATTAGTACATGTTATGTTTTTTTCTATATTAAAGAAGTAGTCGATTTTTATATTAAAGTATGAAGATAATTAAACAAACATGTGAGTGTTTATTAGTGAAAAAATTCACTAAATTGACCCTATATAATAAATTCATTTGGAACATTATTAATATGTCTATATAAATTCTCATTGTGATAATTATATAAGTATCCTTTGACTTGAGGTTACTAAAATATCTTATATAAAATTGTTATGTTTTGATATTACTTATGACTTATTATAGTCAAGGGTAACTCAGTCGACAGTTGTTGGATATAACACGAACTATATAAAGATAGTTGAGTGATTAATATATGATTTTGTTACCTTAAAGTAATTAGGAAGAATGTTTCACTATGTTAGATTAATATTGACTTGTAAAATCCTTAGCCAAGGTGGAATGGTACTTTGTAAAATAGTTTACAAATGTCACTAATAGAATCAAATATTAATAGTGGAGAACTAACATGATTGGATTCATGTAGCGCCCCCTTATCGCAGGGTACACACCAGGATGCCTGGAGGTTATTCCGGCACATATCCTACGCTAAAGGCGAGCTACGTTCGATCACTACATTCACTTCATATGACATGATATCATAATTCACTTATATAAAGTATCATCAGAAAAATCACAATATTTTAAAACCAACTTTTCCTCATTTCATTTCATAAAATCGAAGGTCTACATTGTCTTTTAACATTTCCCATATGTACAACATCAAAACCTAATACAAAAGTACTCCATGAAAGAGGAAAACATATACAATCTAACTAATCTGTCCAAAAATCCTAGCTGACGAACCTTTGAGCCATGACTTTACTTGCCAATTACACAACTGGTAGAGCCTCTCAGTAGCTAGAGTCGTCTCTTGGTCCTGAAAAGACAACGTTGCAATTTTGGTGAGTTTTGTGAACTCAATGAGGTAACCATCATCGATGGTTCACTCAATCAATGCAACACATCAATTCACAAAACAATTATTTCACAACTTTGCATTTACATGAGTAACACTTTTTCAGTTAAGCATAAGCAATTTTGCATTTCATTCAATCAAACATACTTAACAAGATGCGTATGAAATGCTCATGAGACACTTTTCCACTTATTACATTGTTGTGACCGAGTACCTGAACTGTCCCATATAGGGCTCATTAAACGTTGAGCCTAAGGCTCTGAATCAATTTTTGAGCTCGAGGCTCAATTTCACTCGTTGAGTTTTAAGCTCTAATCGGTGACTACTCTGGTCACAACTGCTATTATCTGATTATGCATTCATGAATGGAATGCTTGTACCACAATCAAACATATTATAAAGCATTTAGGTCTTCACATTCACATTCAAGCAGCACTTCAATATTTCCATCCACATTACACACTCATCGGACCTCCTGTCCGTAATCCACAATCAAGCACATTCATTTATCATTCAAAACATGGATTAGGCAAACAAGTAATTAAGTGAGACCATCTAGGTTACTCACAAGCTGCTCCTGAAGCTAATGCCTGGAAGATCCAGCAACATCCGGAGGTTGACGTTCTAGTTGCTCCTCTATAACAAATAATATACACAATATCACAATTTGCACAATTATAAGTATTCAATAATGCACATGTATGAAATGAATTATGTACAATGCATATTCATGATAGTCCCGGAAATTTCCATCATAAAATCGATCTCATATCAGAACTCATCTAAGTATAATTTATACTTAGATTTAAGCCTCACTAGAACTATTGAAATCACAATTCATTACCCACTAGCTTACTTCAAAAAAAATTTCCAAAACACCCCTTTTGGGTCTACTGTTCGCATTCAATCAGAAGGTGAAAATGAAATAATTAGGTCAAACTCTCTTCTAGACAAGTGACCATATATCTCTTATCTTTCCATTGATACCAAAATCAGTCAAACATTTTTGAACTGCTCTTGTCCAACAGTATATTATGCACAACTTCCATCTGGAATTTAAACATCTTAAAGATTGAATTAGATTCCAATTTCTTCATACCATTTGTAGCCCCATGTCTCTAGTTTACCACAAAACAAAAATCATCTCATTTGGAGCTCTACAGATCAAGATATCATCAAAATACCGAAATATGTTCAGTAGAATACCACCAGTTCATAATATTTAAGATCACACTCACTGTACCTGCCCCTATGTTTTTCACTCAATCTTTCTCACTTCATTTCAGATGGCTGTGATTTTTGGTAGAGATATATAGCAATGTCTTACGAATCCAATGGTTCAAGAATCAGATCATTTGGGGGGTCTAGAAAGGAAGTTATGACCAAAAGAATCCAATCTATTTTTATCCTCAATCAAATTAAACCTATTTTGGCGTGATTTTCATAAATTTCACAAACGTCGTTGGATTGATCTCATTTTTTGACTATTGGAAAGAGGACTTCGAGATATACAACTTTCATGAAGACCTTGAAGACAAATTCTATCTTTTGACTTATGTATCGTCTTACTTTTGCTTCGTCTTACTTTGCTTTGTCTTACTTTTGCATCTTCTTACTTTGTTTCATCTTACTTTTGCTTTATCTTATTTTTTCTTCGTCTTACTTTGCTTCGTCTTATTTTTGTATCATCTTACTTTACTTCGTCTTACTTTTGCTTCGTCTTATTTTTGCTTCGTCTTACTTTGCTTCTCTCTCCAGAACATCTCTACTTATAAAGATAATAACTTTCAGCTCAGATGTTCAAAATTTTCATACTATATATCGTTGGAAAGATAAAAGAAAGATTTATAACTTTCTAGAAGATACATTTGCCTAAATCAGCCTAGATTAACTCAGAAGTTCCCATGAATCTGAACACGAATTTTACATTCCTTCACCAATGTACTACACCCAGTTCTCAAATTCATGACAACTTTTGAGATTCTTATAGACATAATTGAAATTCAATTTCTTCATAAGAAATGTAGCCATATGTTTCTAGTTTAATCCGAATCAGAATCATCTCGTTTGGATAACTAAAGAAAAATCTATGGCTAACAGACCGAAGCACACTTAGTGAACATTTTCCATATCAATTCTTTATTGCAAAGATCTTTCCTTAACACAACTCATACCAAGATCACCTTTTCTACTTTATTTTTGCTTTCATTCCACTTCTAACTTTCACCTTAATTCTTCCCATCAAAATCTCTTATCCACCCAAAACACCATAGCAAATCATGAGTCTATCTAGATTGGTACAGAAATTTCATGGAAGTTTCAGATCGAATTCATTGGTATTACAACTTCAAAAATCACTTTTACAACACTTAATCACTAATAATCTTTCAAAACACTAAATTAATACTATAACCAAATTTTTCATCCCCAACATCACAGTATTTATGAACAAACACGTAAATACCATTTTCCATACAGATGACAATAACTTATCAAATTTATTTCATAAATCCCCAACTCTAAAGGATTTATTCACTACTTACCTGCTGAAAACTCCAAAATCTTTAAGCCCTAAACTCCACACAATTTACGTACTTCACTGAGTACAATGACCAACTTCTGGTTTTTCTTAGGGTAGAGGACACAAATAGCAAAGTAGGTTTGGTATAGGAAAGGAAAAGCATAGAAATCTCTTAGAAGGTGTTTGATGGAAAACTTTGTATATGCGAAGAAAATTTGAAGATGATAATGAAGAAGGAACTTAGACATGACTTAACCTGTCAACTCTCAAAGAACAGTAACCTACTTCCAGCAAAAGTACAAAAAGCCTAAGTGACACTTGTCATTTTCCTAATACCTAAACTCTAACTTAGTTTCTTTTGAACTAATTCCCTTAAACTTTCATCTTTACAATCCAACTATCTCCAAATCTTCATTTGATTTCTTTTTCCTATTTTCTATAATTTTCAAAATTTCATTCCTAAATTCACCAAAATTCACAAATACCATATTCTTACCAACCAATATAATATCCAATATAAACAAATTCAAATTCTCAAAACTCCTAAAAAACACAACTCAATCTAATTATACCCAGAATTATTCATGAATATATATATATACATACATATATATATATATGTGTGTGTGTGTGTGTGTATGTATATATATATATATATATATATATATATATGTATGTATATATATATGTATGACATACTATGCATGAACATGGAAGTGCATCTCTAACTCTCATTAATCACTCACATTTACCATTTTAACCTTCCCACAAGTAATGGGATGTTACAATTCAAATAGAGCACATATTAATTTCATGCTTTATATCAAGCCAAAACATTATATGATCTTAAGCATGAAAAGGTTATTCAAAATCACTTTGACATTCCTAAATATTTTAGTGATCATGATGTGTTGC
This sequence comes from Erythroxylum subrotundum, assembly GCA_027563845.1. Classification (NCBI taxonomy): domain Eukaryota; kingdom Viridiplantae; phylum Streptophyta; class Magnoliopsida; order Malpighiales; family Erythroxylaceae; genus Erythroxylum; species Erythroxylum subrotundum. The sequence continues at coordinate 19,502,174 of JAOQMQ010000005.1, read as the reverse complement.
TAAATGTCAATCTTAATATATGGATATAAATTATTTAATTATATAATTAAAGATAAATTAAAGGAGTTTAATTTATCTAATTCTAAATATGGATTAGGGTTATAATTTATATTCATTGCTAACATATTTAGAAACCTAGTGATCACATAGAGAAACGGTGTTTTTAATTAAGTTGGAGTTGATTGTAAAATTTGAGAAACATTATAAATAAGAACTAATATTGTAACACCCACATACCCCCTGGAAGGATATATGAATGCCACACAAAACAGTATAACAAACCAAAGCATACGAAAACTTCCAGTAAATAATCCCGGCAAACATACATTAAATTACATAATACTTAACACAAACTCGTTGAAAAATCCAAACCAAACTGAAGTATCATTGTTACAAACTTACAAACAAATCCACATATACATATCAGATACAAGCCCAAAAGTCAAACCAAAATTTAGATCATTTTCAAAACAACACTCAAACTTCATTGGCCATTGCGGATGACTTGTCCCAGTCCTTAAGTCCTCTATGAACCTACACGGGGCAAATCAACCGTGCTAAGCATATAGCTTAGTGAGTAATAATTAATCTATACATAAATTGACAATTCATCACATTGAATCATGTAACAACAACAACATGTATTAAAAGATTTCTATAACTGAAAGTCAGACAGAATGCATTTCAGAACAGCATAATAGAAGAGGGTATAAACCCTTCAGAATCAGAACAAAATTGAGTTTATGTCAAAGTCAAACAGATATCAGAGTACAAAAACAGATGACTGCTAAATCCATTTACAGAAGCGGG
>JAOQMQ010000005.1:19483639-19501264 GCA_027563845.1 Erythroxylum subrotundum | reverse complement strand
ATATATTAGCGAATACTCAATTATTCAAAGCATATAATGTACTGTAAATTCCTAAATTTTCTAACCCCTAACATGGGGTGTTACAAATATGAGATATTAGATCTTATTTAAATATAATACGTACTTAAATAGAAGTAATTGTAATTCTAAACAAAGTTCTATTGAAATTATAATTATATTTTAACTAAATTAGTAAAATGTCCAAAACCTATTATAAATAGGCTAAGGTTTCAAGGGAGCTAACACTTCTTACATAACCCCCTCTATAACAGTTGTAGAGTTCTCTCATCATGTTCTATACATACTATTAGAGGTTGGATACATGTGTAGATATGATGGTTAAGATGAGTTGATTTCATCAATAGTTCGAGGGAAACGATAAAAAAGGATCAAGCTTCACAATAAGGTATAAATTAAGATTCAAGATTTATTATGTTTTAAGTGTTAATCATATTATATAATTTAAGTGATCCTGACTTCTGAATAATCGAATAAAAAAATTCATTCTTATTTCTATGTATACAAGATCGAATTTCATCTCAATTTCCTAACAGTAGTATTAGATCTATCTTTTAATTCTATAACTTGATTAAATTGTTTGATTATTATTGATTGAAATTTGGAATTGAAATTGAAAAAAATGCACATGTTATGTCCTAAAATTAAATTATATTTGATTTATAACTAACTTGCTAATTCCATAATCAAATTAGAGGGATATGAAGTAGCATTTTGTAGCTACCAAGGTGCCAAAAGTTAAAAAAAAAAGGTGAATGTTTCAGCAATATATTTTGATGGAGATGTGAAATTATTATGAAGAATTCGAAACTTCTACCAAAATTAGTTTTGGTCACCCTCCTTTGTATATATGGGAGAAAATGAAAAAGGAGTTAAAGGAACAATTCCCCCTAACAACACTGCTTGACTCGTAAGAGATACCTTGAAGTGGTTGAAGAAAGATGTGCCAATAAGAGATTACGTTAAGAAATTTAATTCCTTAATACTTGATATTGAGAATATGGTAGATGAGGACAAGTCATTCAACTTTATGTCTAGGATACAACCATAGGCATAAATGGATTTGCAAAGACAAAATGGCAAGGAAGTTATGGGAGCTACTGTGCTTGTAGATAATTTGGTAGACTTTAGGGTGACAAAGGAGAACAAAGCCTCCTAGTCTTCTTAAAATCAAAAGTGACTTATCAAGAGAAGGATGAAGGAAAGAAGAGGAAGGAATATAGTGACAAGAGGGAGAATGATCCCAAAAGGAAGTTTAAACAAATGGGGCAACCTTAACAAGGTGAGAAATCTTTCAAGAAGAAATTTTTTTTCTTATACAGTGGCCCTCATCATGCCCACGATTGTCTAAGAAGGAATAAGTTAAATATGTTAATAGCAGATGTAGAGGGTGAAAGTGATCATTTAGAAGTGGGGCTTAATCCCATTTGCTTACTCAATGCGGTAGGTACTAAAGTGAGTCCTTCTGAACGCCTAATGTATATGAAGATCTAAGTCAATGGAAAGGAGTTTATGACTATGTTGGATACGAGTGCCACTTATTCCTATGTTGTAGAATGAATGGTACGAAAGTTGGGGATGAAACTAAGTAAGATTTCTAAAAAATGAAAACTCCCACATCGAAAGCACAAATTGTAGTATGACCTATATACAATGTTCCACTAAAGATCTCTAAAAAAAAATGAAAACTCCCACGGAGAAAACATAAGTTATAGTAGGACTTATATACAATGTTCCACTAAGTATGAGAAGCTGACGTGGGAAAGTAACATGATGGTGTTACTCCTTAATGATTTTGACTTGAAATTGGGCATTGATTCTTCAAGGTAGTAAAAGTGGTGTTATACACTCATCTTAGAGCGATTATGCTATTAAATGATCAAAATTGATGTTATATAATTGTTGAAGGTCCAACAAAGGAATGGTGGACAAAACATAAACGGTAGCACATGTCTCTACCATAAGCATTAAGAAGGGCCTTAAGCAGGGTATGGAAACTTATGTCGCAATTATGTGGGAAATTGCTGAAGACCATATGGTAGAAGGTTTGGATGTTGTTGCAAAAATCTTGAGGGAATTCAAAGATATAATGTTGAAAGAGTTATCAAAAAGTCTCCCTCCTCGTCATAAAGTTGATCATAAGATCAAGTTGATATTAAGTGTAATGCCTCCTATCCGTGCCCCTTATAAGAAGTCACCATTGGAATTGGTATAGTTACAGACTGACTTAGAGAATTGCTGGAAGGAAGTAGGATACATCCAACCATCCAAAGCCTCATATGGTGCTCCAATGTTGTTCTACCAGAAGCAACATAAAGCCTTGCACATATGTGTAGACTGTCGAGCCTTGAACAAGGTAACCATAAAAATAAAAACCTTGTTCCTTTAGTTCAAGACTTTATGGATAGATTATTAAAGGCTACAGTGTTCATAAAGTTAGATTTGTGAAGTGGGTATTAACAAGTGTAGATTATTGAGGATGACAAGAAAAAGACGATGTGTGCAGCTTTGTATGACATACAAATTTTTGGTTATGAATTTTAGTTTGGCAGATGAACCTACAAATTTTCAAACTTGATGAATGATATGCTATATCACTTTTTGGATGACTGTGGTGGTTTATTTAAATGATATTATGGTGTACAACACTATTATATGAGAAAATGAACAACACTTGAGAAAGGCATTTGAGCAGTTACGATAACATAACTTCTTTATGAAGATGAAAAGTGTCATTTTGCCCAATTAGAAATCAAAATTTTGGGACACTTATTGAGCAATGGCCAAGTGTGGATGGATTTGAAAAAGGTATAAGCAATTATTGATTAACGGGTTTAGAAAATGGTGAAAGAACTTTGGAGCTTTCTTATCTTGGCAAAATACTATCTTTGTTTCATTGTGGGATACTCAATAGTGCCTTTGGAAAATTTATTAAAAAAGAAACAAGATTAATGCTAGTCAGAGGTATGCTAAGAAGCCTTTAAGAAGTTGAAAGTTATCATTTCAATCGAACCTGTGTTAAATGTAACATCTCGTTTCCATACTAAGGGATAGAACCCTAGATTTCTGTAATTGAGAAATAGCGATGAGAGATTAGAAAATTGCATTTCATGCTCATGCATAATGTTAGCATACACACAAGTGAATTTGATTATTGTACATATTACAATGAATTGTTCATGCACTCATTTGACATTTTCTGAGTATAAATGACTGTTTTAATGCGATTATAATGTGAATTATGGATTATGTGTCTTAGAAATTGAGTTGGAGTGTATAAGTAGTGAATTAAAATTTTTGGTAAAATATGAGAATTTTCTGGAATTTAAGGGTATTTTTGGACCAGGAAAAATATCAAATGGCAGAACAATTGATAAATGACAGTAGAAATAAATGTCAAATGGCAATCAAAATTTTGATAAGTGACATTAAGATTTAATGATAAGTGTCATTGAAAATTGGGAGAAAATTGGAGACAAATGGACTAGTAGATTAAAAGACCAAAAGAGGACCATGAGAAAGTGACATGTGGCAAGTGATAGTCACTTGCCACACCACTTGTTTTAAATCACGATTTTTATTACTTTGGTCTTTCATTTACTAATTACGTGAGCTTCCCTCATCTTCATGTTCTTCATCTTCCTCTCCTTCTCATGGCACTCTCTTCTCCAAGCATCAAAGTTGAACCTTTCCATCACTAAGTTCTTGCTATCTTTTCTTCTTGATAAAAAAACCCACTATTCTACTTTGACAAGATGATGATCGTGGGATGCATGGGAGAAGATAGGGTTAAGAGTGATTTGAAGATCTTGAAGCTTAAACAAGTAAGTCTTAAGTATTACTCTTCATAATTTGTTGAATAAAACATATTTTGATGATAGTTAAGAGTTAAATGATCATAAAATGAGGATGGGAACATGATGAAACGTGAATGAGAAATATGGGATAGATTCATGTCTTGTTTTTGTGTTTATGATGATTAATGATTCATAAATTGATGTAGAGATGATTTAGAGTTAGAATGAATCCAAAAATGATGTAGAAAGAAGTGCAAAAAATTTGATTTGTGAATGGATATTTTCATGTTCTGTTTTTGATGTATAAAAACGTGGGTCATTGGTTGTTTTAGAAATGGATTGGATTGAGTATTAAAGTTAAATAAAAGGCAAGTATAGTGTCTTGAAAAGAGAAGAACTAGGATGGAAGTTTAGAGACAAAATGATAATGGTGTTTAAAGTGTGCTGGAATATGTTAGCTGTAACATTTTCATTGGATATGCATTGGTATTTTACCCATGAATTGATCTGTAGATATCCAAATGGGATGATCTTTAATGTGGAATAAATTAGAGACATATGGCTACGTTTTTTATGAAGAATCGAATTCAAATTCTGTCTTTAAGAGTTTCAAATTTTGACTTGAAGTTGAGTACTGGGTGTAGTGAATTGATGGATGAATACATGTGTTTGTGTTCTGTTTTGAGAGTATGAAAGCCATGAGTGATGAGTTATTATGTAGATGTTATGAGTTGTGAATTAAGGGTATAATGAAAGTTAAAGTTATGTTAACCAAGATATTGAGTTATGTTCTTGAAATGAGATGAGTTAAGGTGATAGTTAGAAGTGAAATGAAAGTAGAAATGAAGATGAATATGTGCAGAAAGTTGATGATGAATGTATATATATATATATGTTCTGTTTTTAGTTTTCATGATCAATCATGGACTACAATTTGTTTATAGATGATATTGAGTTGAAATGGAGTTAGGAATGATGGGGACATGATGAATAATTAAACTAGAAATGATAAACCAAGCATAAGGTAGTGAATGTAGTAAGTAAATAGTTAGAAATATGGAAAATAAGGATGTAATTGGATAGGTTTTGGGGCAAGAGGCATAACTTTTGTTGTAGATCTCGGATTAAGGTCATTTAAGTATGCTTTCGAAGAGGACTTCGAGTTCTACAACTTAAATGAGACCCTAAGGAGAGATTTTGTTATCTAGAGGGTTAAATTTACAAATTTCTGTAAGTAACCCATAAAAGTCCGCCCAGCAGACATTCACTAGCCATTTGGTCTTAATTTAGGCTAGGATGGGGCTTGAATTGGACCTAGAATGATGCTTGGATTAAGTGAATAATGTATGATATGTATGAAGTGATAATTGGGGTTATAACTTAGTGAATGAATTGATGATATCAAAGTACCAAAGACATGAGTATAATGTGAATGAAGATGTTCATATGATTGTAGTTATGATTCAAAGGAGTTTAGTAATATGTAATAAGTAAATATGAATGAGAATTGGGTATTATAAGAGCATATAATGTGAGAAAAGAAATGTCGAGAAATTGAGTTATGATATTAGAATAACCAAGTATTCTCGAGGTGTAAGCCTAAGAATAACCTAGACACATACAAAGGAGAGGGATTGAATGGTGAACTTAGATTGATCATGTACAAATGAAGTGTAAACCTAAGTTCAATTAGATGAATTATGAAATGAGAATGAGCATAAGATTGAGTTTAGATAATATACCCGGGATTGTCATTGAACATGCATTATACATAACACACACATATATATGAGTGCGTGTGTATGTGTGTGTGTGTGTGTGTGTGTGTGTGTACGATTGAATGTTTATGTGATTGTGCAATTACTAATGTGTGTATTGCATGATGTTGATACACAGGATAGAACATCCTCATCCAGACGTTTCTGAATCAAGGAAGCAAATGCTAATCTGGAGCGTACTGTGAGTCGACCTAAATGGTCTTGCTTTAAATAATTGTCTTATTTAAATTATGTATTGAATTATTTTGTGAATGTGATTGTGTTGATTCCGGACTTTGAAAGTTCGAGGCGTTTGATGCATGAATAATATTGGAAGTACTCATTGAATATGAATTGGATTGACTATGTGTTTTCTCAACTTGATTGTTAAATGCTGAACCAAGTTCCGAAGAAAAATGTGAATGTGCATATGAATGAAATAAGTGATTCTTAACGTATATGTTGAATGTCGGACCAAAGTTCGATGATAAATGTGAATGAGAATGCGATAGTGAATATGATTGTATAATATTGAGCACTTTTGATTGACTAAATATATGTGATGCATTTCATTACATGAATGCATGAAACATAAAGGCTGTTGTGACCGGAGTAGCCACCAAAAAAGAGCTTAAAGCTCAGAAAGTGAAAAATAGCTTAAAGCTCAGAATGTGATTAAGAGCCAAAGGCTCACTATATATATTAAGCCCAGTATCCCCAACAGATACGGGACAGTTATTAATGAGCCTGGTATCCACAATGGATACAGGACAGTTATAGGCACTCGGTTACAATAGTAACAATTGAAAGTAAGTCTCATTAGCAGTACATAGGCATCTGATATGTATGATTTAAATAGTTTGACTGATTTCTGAATGTGATATATGTCTTAAGTGAATATGAAATGTATGTGACTCAACATGATGAATTGATGAAGTGATGTGAATTATGTGATTATATGAATTGATTGTTATGTGATCGAGTGAGCCATCGAGGATGGTCCACTCACTTAGTTCGCAAAATTCAACCCAAAATTTGCAATATTTTTCAGGCTTAGAGAAGATCCCCAGTTAGACAAATTAGAGTCTAGCCACTACATTTGAGTAATAGATAGAAGTCAGGATTAGTTTGCATGTGTATTTGTATTTCTTTATTTTTGTATCAAAATATGCATTCACAAGTATTCTACAATGTGTATGTAAATGATTTTGGAATGTAATGACATTATGACTACAAGTATTTTATATTTGTAATGGCCCCAAGTGGCTATTGAAATTCTGATGATATGTATAATGGTTGTAACACTGCTATTGAAAATGTTTATGAATAAAATGGGTTCTTAAGTTCCATTATTTATTTTCCGCATATGTGTGTGTTATTTTAAAAAAAAAATTTGTAACAAACTTCGATTGTTTTGACTGTTCTAGCATGCCACCCTCGTAGAATATGTTCTCGAATATCATCAGTATGTTCAAGAATATGCCTTATGAGAGTGTGGTGCTACACTAAGGCTACCTAATTTTGATCTCCCATTCGAGGTGTATGTAGATGCTTCAGAAAGAAAAATATTTATGATTTTGGTGCAAGAAGTACTTCATGTTGCTTTCAAATGTTACAAGCTCAATGATGTTGAGCAATGATACTTAACCTATGAGAAGGGGAAATTGGCAGTGGTTCATTACCTAGAAGCTTAGTGAGTCTACCTATTGCGAACAAGGTTTGTCGTCTATACAGATAATGTTGTTAAGATCATTTTCAAGACCCAAAAGAAATTTTTCGCAAGACAAGCCTAGTGATAAAAGTTTCTTGCTAAATATGACTTTGTATAGGAATATAAACTAGGGAGGCATAACAATGTGGCTAATGCATTGAGTCAAAAGAAGTCTTTGTAGCCATATATGCTGTCACTCGAGCAAAATCAGACCTATTAGAGCAAATCAAACTAGCTAACTCCTTTTAATAGCACCTATAGTCGAATTGTGCAATAAGTGAAGGATGGTGTTATGTGGAGATTTTAAGTTGATGATGATGGAAGGTTGAAGATAAAGAATATCTAGTTGTACTTGCCAAGTTTTAAAGCCTTGTGAAAAAAATTAATAAAGGATACTTACGACTCACAGTGGGTTGATCACCCTAGAGTTCAATGGATGTTCACACTCCTTTCCCATTCTCACTATTGGCCAAAGATGGAGAACGACATATATGTATATGTCAAAACTTGCCTTGTTTTTCAATTATATAAGCTTGAAAGAAAGAAGGAGGCAGGGTTATTGCAACCTCTGTCTATTTTGAGAAAAACCATAGATGTTAGTTTTGATGGATTTCATTGGCGAGTTTCTAATGGCGGACAACATGGCCTTAATCATGGTAGTGATTGATAGGTTCTTCAAGTATAAAGCCTTTATGCCAACTTTAGTGTCCTTCGGATGGTAATGTAGAGCTTTTTTACAAAAATATGGTGAAGTACTTTGGAATTTTAGTGGACATTATAAGTAATCGAGACGCCCAATTTACTAACCAATTTTGACATCTCTCTTTGACATGATGGGGTGTGAATTGAATTTTTCCACTGCAAATCACCAAAAAATAGATGGCCAAATAAAAAGGATCAATAACTTATTGGAGGAATACTTGTGACATTATGTAAGTTAATGAAATTAGTTAAGTTTACTTGATGCTGTCCAGTTTTATTATAACCTATATAGATCCTCAGCTATGGAGAAGAGTCGCTTTGAAGTTTTTTTAGGACAGCTTCCCCATACCCTTTATGAGATAGCACAAAAAATGTTAGAAGGAAAATGTCCAGTTGTCTATTAATTTGCGAGGGAAAAATATAGTTATTGGATTAAGCAATGGATAGTCTTTGTAAAGCTTCTAAGTGAATGAAGAAGTATATGAATCAAAAGAGAAGACCTCTTGAATTTGATATCAGGGGTAAGTTACTTCTTAAACTTCACAAATTTCGAAGAAAATTAGTAGCAAGTAGGTGCATCGATGATTATTGTCAAAGTATGATGGGCCATTTGAAATTCTTAGAAAGGTTAGAAATGTAGCATATTGACTCAAGTTACCTGAGCAAATAAAGGTACATCCAAATTTCATATTAGTTTCCTCAAAGCATATCATGATCATTTAACAGATCCAAAGAGTATAAGGAAATAGTTTGAGAATTAAATTGAGAAGATTTTGGATCATTAAACATTAAGTTGACCTTAGAAAAATCAAAAGACCGAGTTCTTGATTAATAGAAAAATAAAACAATAGCTGCGGCTACTTAGGAGAAAGACACTACCTTATGGCTATTCGAAGACTATATAAATGACTAACTTTAATTTGTTTCAATGAGGGTGTCAGGTTCATCTGGTAAGCGTGGTTTGCTAGCCCTTTAACGTTGCAGGAACATTTTGCTAGCCATTAGTGAACCTTGACCAACTTTTAACATCAATTAGGTACGAGGAAGGCATGCCAAAGTAACCAAGGTGACTTAATAGCTTTTTATGGATATGAGGCAAGTTAGGCTTGCCTTAGACTTCCTTGGTAGCAGCACTAAGGACAAATTAGTGCTCAAATGATGAACTATAGATGTATGGACTAATAACAAATTGAAATTATTGGAAAAATTATTTTATAAAAAATTACATATTTGATAACCGTATAAACGTATTACATATTAAAAAATTACCTGAGCAAATAAAGCTACATCTAACTTTCATATTATTTTCCTCAAAGCATATCATGATCATTTAACATATCCAAAGAGTATTCAAGTAAAAAGAGCTCCATCAGTGGTAAGGAAATAGTTCAAGAATTAAATGGAGAAGATTTTGGATTATTAAACATTAAGCTAGCCTTAGAATAATTAGAAGATCGAGTTCTTGATTAATAGAAAAATAAACCAATTGCAGAGGCTACTTAGGAGAAAGACACTACCTTGTGGCTATTTGAAGACCATGTAAATGACTAACTTCAATTTATTTCAATAAGGGCGTCAGGTTCATCTGGTGAGCATGGTTTGCTAGCCCCTTAACATTGCAGGAATATTTTTCTAGCCATTAGTGGGCCTTGACCAACTTCTAACATCAATTAGGTATGAGGAAGGCATGTCAGAGTAACCAAGGTGACTTAATAGATTTTTATGGATGTGGGGCATTGATCGAGTAGGCTGGGGTAAGTTAGACTTGCCTTAGACTTCTTTGGTAGCACTAAGGAAAAATTAGAGCTCAAATGATGAACTATGGATGTATGGACTAAACCATATATGTGCATTGGTCAGATCATGTGTAGATTGGCTCATAACTTGGCTAACTTTTACCTTTGGATGAAGATCATAGGTGATGTGACAAAGTTAATAGAATAAATCATCAAAGAAGTGGGAGCACATGACCAAACAACATAAATGACGTGTCTTACCTTCATTTATCACCTATATCTTTTACTTGAACATGGGCTAATGGTAAGTTATATAAATTAGCCACTAAAATAGTGCCTAAAATAGTTAGAGATGTCAACCACCAACAAAGTTAGTGGCTTAGTGCCCTTATGCCCACATATTTGTTTAGTTGCCCAACAAGTCTGAAAAAGCTCATAAATAGCTTAGTTTTAGCAAAGGCTTCATTCATTAAAAAAGTCGGAGCTTTTGTACTATTTGCATCAATTGTGAGTGATATAAAAGTTAACAATTTTGCTATAGAAGCTTAGTGCGTATCTTTCTTTTCTTATTACTATCTATTTTATTTGTTGGCTTAGTGAATCATGTTGGTTTACTTTGCCCTTTGTGTGAAATATGTTAAACACAAAAGGATCGGTAAGGTTGAGTTAAATAACGAACGTTCAACTATCATACTTAAACTTTGACTCATTTTTAAGTGCGAATTGGGAGTTCAGTCTTCGTAATACCTACTGTCATCAAGCTAATTACAAGTGACATATTTACACATTGGAAAATTTAATAACTTTTTGTTAGATAATCAATTTATACATGCATATGATTGCTTGTACAATTTATGCATTATTAAATAAGAGTTCTAAGCTGAGAAAATTAATACAATAGATTTCTTCTACTATTCTCAAATAGAACATTTCCTCTCCATTTTACTAAACAGCATATTAATGAGAACATACTTTGATAGCTATTCATATCCTCCCTATAATTTATGGCTTCAGAGATGAGAATACGTACGTATTCACTCACATAATACCTACTTTCACATGCCATAACCCTATTTCTACTTCATAGTTTACATCAATGTTTTAAAATGGGCTAATTTAATAAATAAAATTTTAAATTTGTCAATTTTCAGTTTGATTTAATTTAATAATCTTTATTGCTAGAAATTAACTAATTTATTAATTAATCAATTATTTTTATAAACTAATCAATTTTTATAAATTAAAATTAATTAATTAATTTTTATTTAATATTTTTAATTAAACTTTAAATTTTTGTTAAGTAAAGCTAATTTTTTCCATAATTTTAAATTCTTTATTTTATTCAATTTTTAACTAATTTGATATCAGTTTAATATCTAATTAAATCTTTAAAGCTTTAATATTTTTATATAATTTTCGGTCTACTTTTTAAAATAAATAACTTATTCCCACAAGTTCACTTGCCTATTTTCAACGTAAAATTGCTTCGTAAAATTATTTATAAAAAAAAAGTATTGGTAGTGACATACCCCACGTCTTCAAGGCAACAAAACGGTAGGTATCTTCTGTTCCCAGTTTCTTCACATACAGAGACACGGACTGAAACAACCTACGAGACATTGAGGAGAGCTTGTGTCTGTACATCTCTCCCAGAATTATGGAGCCACTTTCCTCTAGAAAAACAACACTCACTCTCACCATCTTCTTCTTCTTCTTCGTGGTGGTTGCCACTCAAGCAGTGGATTTACCACTTCATCCCGAGGATTTACTTCCCTTGTTGCCCAGACAAGCCTCATGGCCAATCCTCAACTATCTTAATAGTGCTGTGGACCTCTTGCCCAAGTTTGTTGGAGCCACCATGTCCGAAAATGATACTATCGACTGGAAAGGGGCGTGTTTTTACGAGAACGAGGCTTGGTTTGAGTTTCATAACGAGAGTGGCACTGAGTTTGGTGGTGGCACTCTTCATATTAAGGTAGCAAGGTTAAATAAGTCTGCTTGTTGTGGGTTCTTTCCTGTGTTTCTGATTCTGGGCTTGGCTGTTTTTTTTTTCCGAAATTTAGAGGATTTCCTATTTGTTTTGCTTGTTTTGCAAATTTTTAATGAATTTGGAATAGTCCAGCGTATGTACAGGAGTTGAAATTGTATCCGGAGTTAATTGATTGTTTTGCTTCTTTGTTATTTGACTTTAGTAATTCACTAACTTGGGTGATTGCTTGTCATGTAAAAGTTGGGAGATCAAATTTTGTGGGTTTGAGCTAGTTAATAGTCGTACAAGGTTTAATTTTTCCAATGATTTCTTCGAGTTTGTTTTAGGGGCTCTTGTTGGTGGTGCTTCTGAACTGCTGATTTCATGTATGGTATTATGTGGATTATAGATTTTATTTTGGCCACGAAGCTAATTAGGATCCTAATACTTGAGTTATTCAAACTTGCTGCTGGAATTGAACTTCCGATAGATAGCGTGCTTTTCTCCTAGTTTTAATTCTTTCAAAATTCTAATACTACTTTCTCTTGATTGCCTTTAATTGCGATGCACCCTGTGTGAATTTTGATAAGAGCAGCATTGATTAGTAGCTAGACTTCATATATGAGGAGGCCGTTCTTCATTACTTGTAACTTTTGCAGCGAGGACACGTTTCATGCATTGTTGTCTGAATTGTTCTTCCCAAAGAGTTGTTGTTACAATTCTTGATCTTGCAGTGATTGTTAGTGTTTCCATGTGGTACTCAGGTTAATAAAGCTCACAGTTGGACATGTATGGATCTTTATATTTTTGCAACTCCATATCGTGTGACGTGGGATTATTATTTTCTATCTCGAGAGCATACTTTAGACTTCAAAGAGTGGGAAGGAAAAGCAGAGTATGAGTATGTAAGTTAACACCTTCAATTGCTGCAAATTATTTGATTACTTCTTCTGATTTCAATACTTATGAGTTCCCTATGTGGTTTCTTCAAACTACATCAGGTGAAGAACAGGGGAGTCTCAATTTTTCTGATGAAAGCAGGGATGCTTGGAACCCTTCAAGCTCTGTGGGATGTCTTCCCTTTGTTTACAAATACGGGATGGGGCGAGAATTCTAATCTTAGATTCCTAAATAAGCACATGGGGGCTACGTTTGAGCAGCGTCCTCAACCCTGGGTGACTAATCTCACTGCCGATGATATTCACTCGGGAGATTTCCTTGCAATCTCAAAAATCCGTGGGAGGTGGGGTGGTTTTGAAACTCTGGAGAAGTGGGTCAGTGGGGCTTATACAGGTCATACTGCTGTTTGCCTGAGGGATCATGATGGAAAGTTATGGGTTGGTGAGTCAGGGCATGAAAATGAAAAGGTAATTCCATCTTGGTTACCTTTAATCATAAATTTTCTTCTTCTTTATTTTTGGTAATAATTATATAAAAATTGCCTTACTATATAAATTTTCTGGAGCAAGTTTGTACCTATGATACTAAGCAACTGTTTGACAACTTTGATTTGTTACATAATAACATTTGTAGGGATGCACCAGTGGCTGGTACCGTACCCGTTTTACACATTTATTGTAAGCTGAAGTTATTTCCTAAACAAACAGATCAAGCTGGAAGTCAATCCTAACTGATTTGCAAATTTCCTTGCCATGCATTATTATGCTGAATTTGATTCTTTCAATATGATCCCTTGTTTCTGGCTCCAGTCACTCCTAAAGGAATTTATGTGTTGGTATTCTTGTCTAAAACAAGTGACCATAGAAGCCTGTTGTTTGATAGGAAGATCAATTGATTGGGGCTATTTTGCTTCCATCAGAAGATTTGCTTAAGCCTTTCTTCAATTTCCCCAATGCTAGGATTGTGTCTGAAACTGTATCTCTTCTATTCAATTATGAGGAACTTTGTTTTCAGTATGAAATCAGAAATTCAGCTGCTAGTGCTCAAATGTTTTTGATTTTCTGAGTTAGGGTGTTGTGCACAAAGGGTCATTTTCTTATTTTTATTTACTTTACCCCGCTTCTATGCAGGGTGAAGACATAATTTCTTTGTTATCATGGGATGAATGGTGGGACTTTGAGCTGAATAAGGATGATTCCAATCCCCACATTGCTTTACTTCCTTTGCATCCTGATGTGCGAGCAAGGTTCAATGAAACTGCTGCTTGGGAGTATGCATTAAGCATGAACGGTAAACCTTATGGGTATCATAACATGATATTCAGCTGGATAGACACTTTAGATGGTAACTATCCTCCGCCATTGGATGCTCACCTGGTATGGGTTACTCCATGCTGAATTGCTAAGTTTCCTGCTTGAGTTCGCTGCTACCATATCTTTTTCTTTCATAATTTTTCTCCTTGTTACATTTTCATTATGTCATTTGATTGTTGTAAAGGTGGCTTCTCTCTCTCTCCCTGTCTCCCTCTCTCTCTCTCTCTCAACTATGTTTCAATCCTCACTTTTTTCCCATGTAGATTCCTATTTATTTGCTAAGCTGAAGCTAGTCCAAATTTTTATGTTTGAAAAAAATATATATACATGACGGACCTGCAGATGTTTCCATAAGTTCAAAGTTTGTCGTTGGTTAAACTATCTCCATAAGTTCAAAGTTTGTCGTTGGTTAAACTATCTAAACGCATGCCAGACTTCTAAAATGCAGATTGCCTTTTTCTATTCCTGTTGTCTAATCAGTCTAAGCCATATATGACATCTTCCAGCAAGAAATATGTGAAGGAGACCATGAGATGCTATATTGAAAAATATTATTTACTTGGTTCTATGAATTTGTAAGAATTTTACCATTATGCTTTTCATCTCTAGATAGATCCAACTGCGATGCAACTGTAGATCTATCAGGAATTTTGGTTTGTGATATTAATAAAAAGAATATTTCATTTTGAAAAATTGGCCTTTATTTAAGTACCTAGCATGCTTCTATTAAGATCCAAATTTTGTAGTATACATAATTTTAATGCCATCAGCTCTGTGGTTTGACAGGTTGCTTCAGTTATGACAGTCTGGAGTCAGATGCAACCTGCATATGCTGCTAACCTTTGGAATGAAGCCTTGAACAAGCGACTTGGAACTGAGGTACTTGGTGTTTTATCAAATTTTGTTATTATTATTAAATTACTTTTAATATCATTCACCACCATTTTAGTATGCTTTAATTGATCATCTATCATCTGAAACATTTTTTATGTTCCAAAAGTTGTTTAAATAATGCTTTTTGGTGACCTTTTCTTTTGATATTAAGATTTTTGTCAAGTATAACAGGTTGAACTTTTGGGCTTGCCAATTTAGTGATTTGACTAGTCTGCTGTAAACTTTTTAAAACAATTTTCTGTTTTAAAACCTTTAGCTATTCTGCAGGGTCTGAATCTGTCTGACGTCTTGGTAGAAGTTGAGAAGCGTGGATCTTCTTTTGCTGAACTGTTGACAATCCCAGAACAGGATAATTGGGTATATGCCGATGGGAAGTCGACCTCATGTATTGCTTTTATTCTTGAATTGTACAAAGAAGCTGGCCTTTTTAATCCAATTGCAAGCTCCATTCAAGTGACTGAGTTTACGGTTAGTCTTTAAAGCCTGATTTGATATTGTTTGGTTTGAAACAAGCATCTGATTTTTTTTTTTTTAGTTATGTTATACAAGATGTAATCTGTGGAAACAGAGCTGTGGTTTGGATTTCTACTGGATGAAAACACACAGCACTCACACCTACACACTCACGTGCACACCCAAATCTCTTTCATGAAGAATAAGTAAAAGGAAAAAGTTAAAAAACTCACGTATAGATAATAGTAGATGCACAAAAGGTTGATATCTATTGTTTACCGTTTATGCATTTTAATGACAGCCAAAAGTAGTTTCCTTCATGACCCTCCTTTGGTCAAAGGAGCTAATGTTCTGGTGCCATGTTATGATCATAAATTACGTATGGAGAGTAGTTTCAACAATTCTATGTTTATTTTTCTCTCAATGAGATGCAATGGCCAGCTAATTGATGTTGACCTTCATTCTTCTTGTTACCGCTATTGAAAACAATTCTAATCGTTGAACAATGTTTGTGTTTGTCCTTGAAATTGATTACTAGTGGTAAGTAGCATGGCAATCGTCTCACCTCTCAAGGCTGTTAACCTAGTACTTGTGTCATTAATTAATTTTTCTGCTAAAAATACAGATCAAGGATGCATACATTCTTAGGTTTTTCGAAAGCAACTCAAGTCGCCTACCAAAGTGGTGCAATGATGCGGACAACGTGAAGCTCCCATTTTGTCAGATTCGAGGAAAGTACCGAATGGAACTGCCAGGGTACAACACGATGGATCCTTATGCCCATATGAATGAGAGGTGTCCATCCCTACCTCCACAATACTTTAGGACACAGAATTGTTGAAGCCTAGAGCATTTCAAGTTCACTGGAGGTTCTTGTAATGACAAAAGACGGTCTGCCAAAAGTGGAAGGCGGTTTTGAGTTGGTTGTAAATACTGTGGTGAAACTACATGATAAAGAACTGCAGCTGCTTGTATTGTATTTACATGGTAGTTAGTGTGTGACTTCTTAATGTCGAGAAGATAAACCATTCATTTTCCATATCTTGCAGCTCTTCTTCCTTTTTCAGCTAAATTGATATGTTATTTCTCGTAAATTGTTTATGTTCCAATCTAGTTATACAGTGTCATTTTAAATGTGATGCAGTTCCAGGATGTAATCTAAGTGTAAGCTGAATGACTGCACTTGGTTTAGACAGCAGACAGGCATTGCATCTGTTTCCTTGGGTTGACCTTGTGTCTTTGGGATCATATTGGAACCAGTAGCTATAAGCTGGTTGAAACCATATGGCCAGGGCGTACCCGGTGACCACGACCCCCGTGACACGGAATCAAGCCACCCAGGGTAGAAAAACATTTCTGAAGGTCCTTACCAATCTTGAAAGTCATCAGCTGTGTCAACCATGACCTGTAACAAAATTTTATCATAATTAATCATTGTTATGTAGATTAATTAATGATTTATAAATTGTTAAATGTTTTTGTTATATCATAACTATTCTAATAAAATCTTCAGTTGTCCAGGTCAATTTCAATTGCCATGGAGCTGGAAGTGGATTGCAGAAATGCAGTGTTCTCGCGCATTCAACATTATATTCCACGTGAATCCCATGATCAATAAGACATTTTAAAATAAAGATGAAACAATTTTATGAGTTAACTAAGTGATTAAGTTTATTTTAATAAAAAGTAAGTGTTTTTAATAAAGAAATTTATAAAATTTTATTTGTATACTAATGTTTATTTATGAAAATACTTTTAAGATAATGCTATTATTTATAATTGAATATGTACATTTTAGAATATTTTTCTTTAATAATAACTATTTTTGTATTTTAAAATGTCACCATTAATTGTGACTTAGTTACGATTCTTAAAGTGTGATTTTTAGTTACAATTTAAAAAAAAATCTAAAAGTGTGACTTTTAATTACGATTTTAAATTTAGCTATGATTTTAAAAAACATAGTAAAATCAGTAGAAGTAATCCGAATAACTTCTACTGATTTTGCATCCTTAACCTTTATTATATTTTTAATATCATCAACAGTATTTAAGGGGTCTAATAACACGTCTATCACTCACGCTAGCTCTAGTCTATTTGTTTTGGATTCGGCTGTGACTGTACAGTGTAAGAAATATATGACTTAATATTATGACCCACATTTTCAGTTCGCCCGTATCAAATTTAGTTTGTGATTTTTTTTAATTTAATAGTATATTAAATCTTGACCATTAATTTAGTATTCGATGGACGTACAAGATTTAATGTTAATAAAAAATTGTATATAAATTAGTCATCTCTTTACCCTAATAAAGTACAGACAAAACAAATACAAAAAGAATATATTTATACATTGGACTATCCATCAAGTTATC
>JAOQMQ010000005.1:19423278-19435181 GCA_027563845.1 Erythroxylum subrotundum | reverse complement strand
AAGTGAGATGTGTTATGGAAAAGGAAAGATAGGAAATTGTGAAGAATGAGAATTTGTTGTAAGAAATGATTAAAATGGGTGGAGATTAGAGAGTATGACAAGCAATAATACACTTACGTTCATGATTCGAAGGATTACGCCTACGTTTATGGTTCAAGGGTTGGACTCCGAAAACGGAGCCCAACGTGTTTGGTATCTAAGCAAGAAGAGATTACAAGGAACCACGCTCAAGTATGATGGTATTTTGTTAAGAGTTAGATTTCGGAAACGGGATCCAACAATTAGGCTTTCCCAGACCTCGCATATCAACAAATTTTTCACTAGAAATTGTTGTTATTGCTAACATGGTAGCGGGGGTCTACAAATATTAAAATTTGTCAAGTCAACGTTGACCTAATACTTAACAAACAAATGTTAAAATTTCCATTATAATGGGGTACAAGTTTAATGATTTCTAAATGTTAAGATTATAATTGTTCTCTATAAAATGTTATGGTTAAATTTGTCCGTTGATATAAAAAGTAACCCTTTTATATTTAATAATCTTTTGTTTAGTTAAACTTTAAGCTTTTCAATATGTAAGAATAACTTTTTCAAATATATTTTAAATTCTTTAATTTTATTTATTTTTTAGCGAATTTAATATTAATTAAACCTTCTAAACTTTAAACTTTTTATTTTATTAGTATTTTTATATTTGGCCTGCCAGATTAATAAAATCATATAAATTTTGCTCTAAACGACGACGTATAACTGTAGAGCTGATAATTGGAGTGTAGTGTGGCAAGCATAATCTAAACAGACTTGAAAATGATAGGGAAGTTAGCAATTAATTATAATCACGACTCGTCGTTTATTTGGTGCAAAACACTTTTTAGGATCTCGTAATATTTGTTTATTTATATTAATACTAAAAGTTTAAGATGTATAAAAAATTAAATATTGTGAAACATTTTACCTATTTTATATTACAATTGTTAAATTGTTAGCTAAATTAAAATTTAACAATTGTATTTGATAATTTCTAAAACTTTTCTCAAAAAAAGTTTCTATGATAATTTTATTATTGCTCCTTCTTCCAAAGTCCAAACATGCAGGAGGATGCTGATCCGAATCCCTACCCCGACCCGAATCAACTCATTACACTCAATAATTAATGGCTTCTTCACCCAACACTGGCGCAGCCCTCTGAAAACCCTGAAAATGGAGGCTCCCCACCCCAATTCCAAGCGACCCATGTGCCCATCTTGCTCCAAACCCTCACGCCTCTGCCTCTGCACTCGGATTCGGAACCCTGCGCTTGAAAACAAGGTCAGTGTTACCATTCTTCAACACATTCTTGAGAGCAAACACCCTCTCAATTCTTCCAGGATAGCGAAACTAGGACTTCGATACGTTTCTGTAACTACGGTAACTGACGTTAACGTTGATGCCCGGTACCTTTTTTGGTTGCTTGAGCCTGTTCTTGATTCGAATTGGGGTCGAGCTGGTTGTGGTTGTGAAGTTGGAGAAACTCAGAAGCAAAAAATTGAGGATGTTGGCGGACATTTGAGGGTTTCAAAAGGTAAAAGCAGCAGCCTGGACGAGTCTAAGGGAGGTGGTGTTGTGGAAAATGTAGATGAATTGGTGATTTATGGCTCAGTATTGGAGGGGGAAAATGGGTTGGTAACCAATATTGAGAGGTTGAGTGGAAATTATTTGTTGCCTAGGGATAAGCCTACAGTATCAGAGGAAGCAGTATGGGGTGACAAAATTGATGCACAAAATGCAATGCAAGGTATTGAAGAAGCAGTGATGAGTGTTACGGTTGGGAAGCATGGGGTGATAAAAGACCTTAACAGTATATGGAGTCTTCCAACTCAGTGGAAAACGCGTGAAAAGTTTGATAATATTTTGTCCTCTCAAATGGCTATTGACGATTTGGACAAGGGGTTTATTGTGAAAAAGATGCAAAAAAGAGGGATGTTGAGGGGAAGAGTAGGTTTGGAATTGGAAGAGTGCAATGAGTTTGAAGTTGTGGTTCCTCCAGGGTCAGTTCTTCTGTTTCCTAGTGAGAAAGCGGTTGGGTTTGGTGAGTTGAAAGATATGAACATTGAAGTGAAGAATTTGATTGTTCTGGATGGAACATGGGCAAAGGCTAGGAGAATGTACGAAGAGAATCCATGGTTGAGGCTATTGCCTCATTTGAGGTTGGATTTGGAGAAACACAGCTTGTATAGTGAAGTTAGGCAGCAGCCAAAAGCTGGTTATTTGTCTACCATAGAGAGCATAGTGAATGCATTGAAAGCACTTGGGGACAATTCAGAGGGATTGGATAATCTCTTGGATGTTTTTGGGTCTATGGTTGCTGATCAAAGGCGATGTAAAGACGAGAGACTACACAAATTGTCTTCTGTATGGCCTGAATAGTGGATACTATCCTTTTTGTTTTTTTCTTTTGTAGGAAATTCTTTCAGCTCACATGATATCAGGTCCTCTTTTAACTTATGTATCCCAATAGAGGGGTTGGGTTGCCTTCAACAATGAAACAAAAGAAACAGCTGTTAGTTTTGTTTTTCTGTTGGAATAGAAGCTTTACGTAACATTCTTCCAGATCGGAAATAAAAGATCTGGAGAATAAGCCTGGCCAGTCTTATAATGTTCCAGGGTAAGGTTCTTACGTTGTCGGAGGTTCAGACTCGCATACTCAGCTTTGTTGTTGGTTGCAGTTAAGAGTTTCTTTCACAAAAATGCATATATACATAATATACTCATGTCATGAACACAGACGTGGACGTTTTTTTTTTCTTTCGAATCAAAGAACGCGATACCTTTAATTACCCATTTTTGAGCATGTTTTGAATACCGCAAGAGAGGTTGAGCTGGATTTAAAGTCAATTTCGTTCTGTTTTAATTAATTGACTTTCAGGTAGAATTCAAATTTTATTTTTGAGTTTCGTCAGTTTCCTTCTATCTTTTCATATATAACTAAAAAAAGAAAAACAATTTTCAAGAATTTCAGGTCTCATAAGAAAATTGCCTAAACTCAATATTACGGAGAAAATGAAGTGATACGTCTAAGTCTTGAAGAATGCAGAGGATTGAGGTAGGATGGTGTATGTAAGGATGGCAATGGGGCGGGTATGGGGCGGGTATGCCATCCCCGTACTCGCCCCCATCCCCATCATAGATTTTTTTGACACCCTCATACCCGTACCCGTTGGGGGTTTGACCCCCATCGGGTACCCGTTTACCCGCCTCTTTTTTTTTTTTGATAGTCAACTTCTTGATTGCGAGCGATGTTAGATTGCACCGGAATTTACTTAACCTACAAAAAACACAGACAAAGTATGTTCCACGGTTCAATTTCAATTAAAGCTGGAAAACACGATAAAGAAAACATTTACTACAACAAAATCATCAGCCAAACCATTTACTACCACATTCTAGTGTACAGAAACAATGCACCAGTAGCAACAGATAAAGAAAACAATCTGTTATAATTCTATAAATTGGACACTGGACCTGTTTCACCAAAATTAATCATTCACTATGTATTCCATTCACTATTGTAATTTACACTGGACAAAGGAGAACGACTCAGTGGCATAGAAGAATTACAACAAACATCCAACCTTTCCCTGAACTCCGAATCACTGGCCTTCAACAGTGAACGCAGAGGAAAGCACACTCCTTTCTCTACACAACATTGGTGTCTAGGCTTAATCCTATTCTCTAAACTAAAGGAAAAATACTGAGGAAATTACAACTTACCCACGTCTTAAGCACCACCAGAATCAATAATACAACAGCTGAAACAACGAATAATACCTCTAAGATAAAAGTGAGAGATAGGAAAAGGAGGCAGAGGAAGTGTTGTGTGGACGAAAGGGAGGCTGTTGGTGCGTCGTCTGGTTGGTCGTCTGGTCTGCTCTGCTGGTGCGTCGGAGAAGGCGATCGTCTACTGGTGCGTCGGCGATGGCGGTCTGCTCTGCTGGTCTGTTGGAGAAGAGGAGAAGAGGGTGGCCGTTGCTGGGAGAAGAGGATGGCTGACGGTGCGTCGGCGATGGCGGCGATGGCAGTGATGGCGATGGCGGCAATGAGAGAAGAGGATGGCGGCGATGGCTGACGGCTGCGTTGATGGGGAATGGATTGATTTGAGGAAGAATTGAATTAGGGCTGGTTTGTATGTATATATATATAATGGCAAAATTGTAATTATTATATAACGGGTAAACGGGTATGGGGGGTGGTATCCCCATACCCGCCCCGATACCCAACGGGTATTTTTGTTAACCCCTCATACCCGCCCCATGGGTAAAAATTTGCTCCCCATATCCGCCCCGTTCGGGTAATTTTATCGGGTACCCATCGGGTTCGGGTACAATTGCCATCCCTAGGTGTATGATGCAACATGAATCTCTAATGATAAATAAGATGAGCATTAGAATTTGAATAATGACACATAAATTTGTTGTGTTAACAAGTGATTTAAACTGAGGTTTAACCCTCCTCGGAAAGACCATAAGGCTAAGATTCAAAGAGATATAACCTATTGTGGAAAAGAATTCTAAAATATTTTCTAAATATTTTCTCATGTCTTGAATAGAGAATATACAGTATTATATAGTAGATTACAAGAGAAAAAAAAAGGAAATTAAATGTAGAAGTCCATCTAACTGAATCCCTCAATTTAAGGGATTTCAAACTAATTCTTCCAACCTATTTACAACTAATCTATATCTCAACGCTTCTCCTCAAGGTGAGGAATAGAGGTCTTTTATTCCTAGCTTGAGTAAAAGATTATGGAAACTCGAACAACCCCATTGTTAAAACATCAACTACTTGATGTTCTGATAGAACATAAGACATACACACTAACCCTTCTTCCAACTTTTCTCTAATGAAATGTCTATCAATCTTAATATGCTTTGTCCTATCATGTTGTATAGAATTATGAACAATATTGATGGCTGACTTGTCACAATAGAGTTGCATAGGACTGTCCCATTTGACTCTCAAATCATCTAGAATAATCTTCACCCAAAGTAGCTCACACAATCCTTAAGTAATATCCCTAAATTCTGATTGTACAGATGACCGTGCCACCACATTCTACTTCTTGCTCATATATGTTACCAAATTACCTCTAAGAAAAGTACAATACGCTATAGTTGATCTTCTATCCTTTAAGAAACTTGCATAGTTAGCGTCAGTGTAAGCTTCTAGAGTAAGAGTATTGTTTTTCTTGAACAAAATTCCTTTCTCCGAATTGCCTTTCAAGTAATGTAACACCCTGTAAACATCTTGAAGATGAGGTTCTCTTGGATCATGCATAAATTGATTGATCACGCTTACCGAGTACCCTATGTTTGGCAGAGTGTGAGCAAGCCACATGAGTCTACCAACCAGTCTCTGATACATTCTTTTATCAACAACTAGTTCTTCTTTAGCTTCTCCCAACTTATAGTTTGGATCCATTGGGGTAAAGACTGGCTTACACCCAATCTTCCCTATTTTTGCCAATAAATCAGTATTGTCATCAACTATATGAGTGATCCCTTTGGATTGGTATATACTTCATGTGGTTTGTATATGAGAGCTTGAATTTGAGTTGTGGAACAACGTTTTTGCATTCATCATAGTTGATGTACACAATTGTGAGCAAATGTTGGTATTTACACTTGATAATATATTGAGTGTTACTTTTGTTTCACTAGTTTTAATGACTTTTAAACTACTTGACCCAAATCCATCTCACCTTACCTTTGCCCACATTACAACCTTGAAAAGTCCTTTGATCCATGATTTTGCATGTGAACCTTAGTAGTGGAGAAATGAAATAATATGCAAAGTTGTGGAATGTCATGATTATGAATGGTGTTTAGTGTACCTATGAATATATATTATTTAAACACATTTTCCAAGTCTACCATTAAATAGCCCAATTTTGAGGATGATGTTGATTGATTGATAACAAGTAAAAGCTTGGAATTTTAAGGTCTTGTTATGAATTTTGAAAGTCATTCATCTCTACTTATGATTATATAGTCTTAGAAAATATGAGAATTGAGTAAATGTTTTTAGGTCTTTGAGCTTAATTTTGACGTTTTGCCCGAAGACAGCCAAAAGCTAAATATGGGATAAATTGATATGTAGTTAATTGATTATGAATTTATTCTATAACATTTAGTGATTATTTCTATAAAAATGCTTAAGATACTCACTCTGATTGATATATGATTTTAGGCACAATTCGGAAGCAAAAAAGCCAAAGTTACTCGAAAGCATATGCATTAAGTCATTTTCTCGATGTTGACACTCACTTGTCCTCATGGAATAAGAAGGAGAAGAATTAGAGCAAAGAAGAGAAGAATTGGAGAAGGTTGGAGGAAGAACCCAGTGCATTGTGACAGAAGCTTGTCACAAAGGCCACGATCGTGACAGAAGTTTGTCATGCAAGCCATGATCGTGGCCTGTGCGACGATAACTTAGGGACTGCTCCTGAATTCAACTTATCGGGGGTTATTTCAGACATTTTAGGCTAGGTAAAACTTAGTTTTTACCCTGATTGGAATGAAATATAAAAAGAAAAGAATGAAACCCTGAGAGAGGGCTCCATTCTTGCTACATTTATGAGAAAATTCAAGGAGAGAAAAGGAGCAAGGGGTCTTCAACTGGGACATTCTTTGAGGGCCGAAGCATTATTTTTTGGAGCAAGCTCTCAACTTTGAGAGACCTATAGAGGGGTAGCTTCCCAACGCCAGTTCGGAGACGATATCAACATGACAACATCAATGTCGACAACTTGGTTAAGTGTATTTCTCCTTGTATTTGCTATTTCTTTCTCTCTTTAGAAATTGCTTATATTATCCTATGTTTAATGTTTAAGTGTTGTGTAAGAATGATTGAATGCTCTATTTGATTATTTTTATATAAGATCCCATTGTTAGAATCGAATACAATACATAACAGTTATTTTTCAGATTCATTTATAGAGACTAATGGTTCGTAATCATCAAGGATAACATAACCTAGGTTAAATAATCCGAGCTTGTGTGATTATTGCTTAGATTGGTTTGTTTTTCTCACTCGTAAGGCGACTGTCTGATTAAATTTAGCAAGTGTCTCCTAGGTTATCCTATAGCTAGAATTAATTAACGAGCTCTTCTTAATTAACTAGGACCTAAGTAAAATCGAGATTAATAGAGCTTTTTGTTAGTTTACGACCAATAGTTCAAGAAAAGGTAAAAAACAAAAAAATCAATGAAATATGTCTAATTAAGGTTTAAGCCGAGATTGAATCAAGGAATCAGATCCCTATCGAATTCCCCACTTTTATCATTTTTAATGTTTTCTTTTATTTGTTTTCACTAGGTTAGTTTTACTTTAACCCCCCAAAACTTAAACACTAATTAATTTCATTTCAAAAGCTAACCGAACACGCTTTGTAGGATTGACCTAGACTCGTCACTGTTACAGTAGTAGTAGGTCTAGTTTGTTTTGTGTAGTGTTATAACACACTACCCACTGCCCCCCACGATTTTCCCACTCTCAGCTTGGTGGCTTACTATGTGGCTTCTAACATGTTTCTTTTTCGTGCCTTGGTTTTTTATAATGCGTGCACCAGAGATTGTCCTTATTCCCCTTCGCTTGGTTTTCTCTACTGGGTGTTTAGGTAGATTACTACTTCCTTTGTCCTGATAATCTATTTTTGCTACTAAGGCTGACTTGTCCATAGTTTGTGGTTCAAGCATCACACTCCTTCAACTTTCTTCTGCTTGAATCAATGAAATTGTCTCTTCTAAAGATGGTGTGTCCTCCTTGCCAAGTAGTTAAATCCTAACTTGATCGAATTCAGGATTCAATCCAGCCAAAAAATCATAGACACGATCTCTTCCAATGAAGTTCTTCAAGATGGTAGCATCCTCATGACATTTTGTCTCGAAAACTCGATAATGATTGAGTTCTTGCCATAGATTTTGTAGTAGGTTTGCATACTCTATGACAAATTTGTCTCCTTGCTTAGTGGCTGCAGTTTTGACCTTGATCTCGTACACTTGAGCAATATCACGGGTCTTTAAATATGTGCGACCTTCAAATATGTGCAACGAATGTAGTCCCAAATCTTTTTTGTTGTGGCCAAAAACATGCACGTGTCACTAATCATAGGATCCACAAAATCCCATAACTAAGACATTAATCCTTCTCTTCCTATGCTTCAAACATCGAATTGGCTTTTGTCAGTCCCGTTCCAAGAAGGTGACTAAGCCTCCCTTTGCCCTTGAGGTATATGTGGATAAATTGAGACCATTTGAAATAGTTCTTCCCATTAAGCCTAAAGGAAGCCCGAATATTTTGCAAATCTCCAATTTTCTGAATAGAACTGGACTCTTCTAAGGGATTAGGATTGTTAGAGACGGAAGTTTGGGAAATTGACATGGTGAAGGAGAAAAATCACAACAACTAAAGCTGTCCAAACAAGAATCAGAGAAGGAAAAACAAGGAGGAATGTCAGTGATGAAGGCTAGAACAAGCAAGAAAAGGACTAAACAAAAGGTTACGATTATGCAGCCATGAAGGCTACTCGAAGAACAAATCCCAGAAAAAAGAATCCTAGGGTTTTGATACCATGTGAAAAAGACTTCTATAATATTTTCTCATATCTTGAATAGACAATATAAAGAAAAATTAGGAAACTAAATCTGGAAGTTAATCTAACCGAATCCCTCAATTTAAGGGATTTCAAACTAATTCTTCTAATCTATTTGCAACTCATCTATATCTCAACACCTATAAAAATATTAAAATATGTCAACCACATTACTCTCTTATTGTTCTTGAAAGCTTTTCAAGTGTTGGAACTCTCTTATGGGATCCTCTTTTTTGGTTAATACTAAAGTATATTGCTTCCAACTAACTTCAGGCATTTATGAGTAAAAGCAATTAATCATATTTATCAATTACTCTTACATATTAGAACCACTGACATACATAAGCTATTTCAGTGTTACAAAGACAACATAAACATTTTACCTTTTCTAATTCACCTGTCTTTAATCAAATGACATAACTATGATTATTGCTAACCAATTTCTGTTTCAAATAATTGAGAGCTGCTCAAACTAAATGTTTTTATTACTTTAAGTTGATATTAATTTTGGTGTTGATATGATATAATAGTAATACTGATTATAGGTATTCAATATGGTTAGGAGTATGATGATTACTCATCATTCACCAAAACCTTATGGATACATACACATAAAACTATTGCGTATTTGCTAAATAGGATTCCTAGTAAAATAGTACCTAAAGCTCCTTTTGAGTTATGAACTGGAAGGAAGCCTAGTATAAGGCACTTGCATGTTTAGGATTGTCCAGCAGAATCACGAGTTTATAATTCACAAGAAAAGAAATTAGATTCTCGAATAATCAGTAGTTACTTTATTGGCCACCTAGAGAAATATAAAGGGTATAGGTTTTACTATCATAACCATAATCCAAGAATGTTGAAAAAGCTAATGCCAAGTTCATTGAAAATGGTGAAGTTAGCGGGAGTGCTGAAAAATGAGTTGTGGATATTGGTGAAATAAAGGTTGATGTTTCATTACATATAAATGTTTCATTTTCCACATCTATATCAAATATTATCCTAGTGTGGAGGAAAAAAATAATTTTGGACAAGATTTAGGTGAAACAACACCTCATGAAGAAACTAACTTACAACCAATTAATTTAAATAAACCATGTAGAATAGCTTTGAATAAACTTGTAAGAATAAGGAGATTAGTTATTTTTTATGACTATGTGGTGCAGGAATCAAAATTATGGAATTAATAATAATATGTTTTATTTTCACAAGCCATAGAAAGTGATAAGACTTATAAATGGATTGATTCTATGAAAGATTAGTTAAATTCAATGGCACAAAATAATGTCTAAGACCTCGTTGATTTGCCAAAAGGATCTAAGTAAGTCAAATTGTCAAAAGGATCTAAGTAAGTCAGATGTAAATGGGTATTTAAGACCAAAGTGACTCGAATGGAAATATTGAACAGTATAAAGCTAGATTTGTTGCCAATGGTTGTACTCAAAAGGATGACATTGATTTTAAAGGGACTTTTTCAACTATCTTAAAAAAGATTTAATTAGAATAATCATGACATTAGTAGCTCAGTTTGATTTAGAGCTACATTAAATGGATGTAAAAACTGCCTTTTTGAATGGTGATCTTGAGAAGGAATTTTATATGGATCAACCAGAAGAATTTTTCATAGAAGGAAAGGGGTCACATGGTGTGTACACTTAAGAAATCAATATATGGACTTAAACAAGCTTCTTGATAATGGTATATTAAGTTTAGTGATACTATAACATCTTTTAGTTTTTAAGAAAACATTGTTGATTGTTGTATTTACCGGAAGATCAATGAGAATAAGCTTATATTGCTAGTTCCGTATATGGGTGATACTTTACTTATTGCTAATGATTTGGACATATTTTATAAGAGTCAAGATTTTCTCTCCAAGAATTTTGAAATGAAAGATATGAGAGAGGCATCTTATGTGATGGGAATTTCAATATTTCGAAATAAGTCACAAAGATTGGTAGGATTGTCTCAAAAAGACTATATCAAATGAA
The DNA here is from genome assembly GCA_027563845.1 of Erythroxylum subrotundum. Classification (NCBI taxonomy): domain Eukaryota; kingdom Viridiplantae; phylum Streptophyta; class Magnoliopsida; order Malpighiales; family Erythroxylaceae; genus Erythroxylum; species Erythroxylum subrotundum. The sequence goes on along the minus strand of JAOQMQ010000005.1, from coordinate 19,424,558 downwards.
TTCTTGAGAGATTTAATATGAACAAATTTCAACATGGATTGTCTCGATATAAAAGGGGACAATTTTAATCTTATGTAATATCCAAAGAATGATGTGGAACATAGACAAATGGAATCTATGCTATATGCTTCTATTGTTAGCAGTATGATGTATTTGCAAACATGCATTAGATTCGATATTAACTTTACGGTTAGAATGCTAGACAAATATTAGAGTAATCTTGGTATAAACCATTAGAAACCTACAAAGAAAGTCTTAAGGTATCTTTAAATAACAAAGGACTATATGCTCATATATAGAAGATCAAATTCATTAGAAGTAACTGGATATTCAGATTCAGATTTTATTAGATGCGTTGATGGTATAAAGTCAACGTTTGGTTACTTTTTTCTACTAGCATAAAGAGCAATTTCATGAAAAAGTGCTAAAGAATCTATGATTGCTTTATCCACTATAGAAGCAGAATTTGCAGCTTGTTTTGAGGCTACAATTCATACTCATGACTGTGAAAATTTATTTTCAGGTTTGGGGCTGTCGACACCGTTAATAAGCCGCTAAAAATTTATTATGATAGTTCTGTAGTAGTTTTCTTCTTCAAGAATGACAAGTACTTTTGAGGTACTAAACATATGGAGTTGAAATATTTTTTCATAAAAGAGGAAGTTTAAAAATAAAGAATGTGTATTGAACATATTAAGACAGATCTTATGATTGTAGATCCTTTAACTAAATGCCTTCCACCAAAGATATTTAAAGAACATGTTCAAAGAATAGGACTTGGATATATTGATGATTATTTTTTATAACTTTTTGACAATCTTGAGTTCAATATAATTTCTGATTAGCAATTTTCTTATTTATTATGAATGTGCACATGTAATTATTGTTAAATAAAAATTAAATTGTCTATAAGACAATAATGTAAACCGTTATGATATTTATATATCGCTTATGTTATATGGCTTAAGAAATTACTAGTATTTTGATATATGGAAGGAAATATGTGATGTTGAAGTGTATGACCGTCATGCCCGCATTACATGGTTTATTGTGTTAAGATAAATTATGAAGATATTAAGAGATTTATTTACGCGTGCCTAATGTTTACATTATTAAAATAAAGTTTGAAGTATCAAGCTAAGTGAGAGCATGTTAGAATGCGGCCCAATTAATGGCCATATTTTATATATATACATATATATATATCACTATTATATACATACATGCTCTCACACACACACACACACACACACACACACACACACACACACAAATATATA
>JAOQMQ010000005.1:19406860-19421664 GCA_027563845.1 Erythroxylum subrotundum | reverse complement strand
AGGTTAGTAGGATTTTTATGGCATAGGTTAATTTGATTAAAGGATTAAAAGTGGTAAAAATGCATAAGGGCATTTTAGGCAAGTCACTTAAGCATTTTAAGACATAAGGCATGAGGGAATGGGCAAAATGGACTTTGCACATTCACTAAGGGTATTAAGAGAAGAAGAAAATATGTCTTGCATTTGAGAGAAGAGAGAAACGTGAGTGAGAGAAATAAAGAAGAGAAGAAGAGAAAGAAGGAAGCTAGAGTTTCAATTTTCTCAACTTTCAAAAGAGAGATCTTGAAGAGTTTGAAGATCTTGAAGCTAAACAAGTAAGTATAAGCACTAACCTTCTTGATTTGTTAAATGAAGCATTTTTGGTGATAGTTAGAAGTGGGAATGAAGTAAATATGTGTAGGAAATTGTTGAGGAACGGCTAATCATCAACTGTAGATTATGATTTTGTTGTAAATGATATTGGGTTGAAATGAAATTGAAAATGAAGTAGGAGAGATGGTTTAGTGTTTAGATGGGTTATATGTGAAATGTGGGAAGTAAAAAGATGAAAAATGTAGCAAAATATGCTCCCGGCGTGTGTTTCTGTAAAAGTTCGTCGCGGCGAGCCAGAACATACTTCGGTATTTTGGGCATAACTTTTTGTGTAGTTATCCAAATAAGGTGATTTTTGATTTAGTGTAAACTAGAGACATAGGACTACAATTTTTCTGATGAACTAGAGTGGCAATTAAGTCTCTAAGATCTCAATTTTTGAAGGGAAGTTGAATATAGAATGCTATGTTAGTATTGGACCAAACCAAAAATGATTGGGGCATAACTTTTAGAGTACTGAACCAAATTGAATGATTTTAGAGTCATTAGAAACTTAAGACAATGGGGAACATTGTTGTAGAAGAAAGTATTATCAAATTTCTTCATTTACCTGATCATAAATTGGAATTCCAATTGAATAAAATTTTTGGCTATTGTTAAAGGAAATTAAGGAAGGCAAGAGGAGCAAAGGATGAGGCACCTTTGAACAAGTATTTGAACAAGGATTTATAAGGTGGGTTTCATATTTATAATAGAATGAATGAGCCTAAATGTTTTCCTTTAAAGCAAGAGAATAAAATGATTTCAAATTGCTTCAAAATTATTGCATTATTACTTTTGAATGATTTGAGAAATTGCTATATGTTGGTGTATGAATTTGGTTGATGAAATGTGACATATTTCATGTTCATGAACAATTGTGTTTCTGAAATATGCCTTTGTGGCAAAGTGTTAAGAAAAATCAAGCTTTAAAAATGTGCCATTTTGGGCAACAAGTTTACAAGATTATGAAATACATGTTATGTGGGTTTGAGGTGGTCCTCTAAGTTAAGTCAAGTGCACTTTGACAAAAGGCTTCTCCCGCCTGCCCGCTAGTGGCGTGGAACTCCTTCATGGACTCCTATAAGTTCACGGCTACGCAAGACCATTAAATGGGATTACGATAGTATGTTCTGTTCACGGCTTCACAGGACCCTTAGGGGAAATGTGTAGTACGTTCTGTTTTGGATCCACCCAAACCATTCTGATGTACTTATGTGCTCATGATATGTTTGACAAGATTGATGCATACATGATTTGTGCTATTGTAAATTGTTTGATAAATTGAGAATTTCATGAAATAAGTGTTTTATGATTTTTAAATGTGAAATTACTATGGTTTCGAAAATGTACCATGGCAATGAGTTTTGAAAATAGTTTTTGCTTGTTTTTCGATTATAAACTTGTTACCCACGAGCTTTTAAGCTCACCCCCATTCCTCCCCATCTTCCGGTGTTGAGCAAGAGACCGAGTGACTGAGATTCAAGGCATCACTCCAAATTGCATATTTTTATATTTTAAGCTAGATTTTGTAACCATGGGGTTTTAGCTGCATTTCAAGTATTATTAGTTCAAGTGTCTTCTGTATTTTGGGATTTTGAGGCATTGATGTATTGTGGTTTGAAATATCATTTCAGCTTTGTAAAGAACGCTTATCTTTTGATGTTAATGAATTATGAATTATGTATGGATGATGTTAAGTGGAAATATGAGTTTATGTATGGATAAGGTTAAGTTGAAATTAAGTATATTTGAGGAAGTTAATGATTTGAGATGGTTATTTTAATTATGATTACATAGATACATATAAGTGAGATGTGTTATGGAAAAAGAAAGATAGGAAATTGTGAAGAATGAGAATTTGTTGTAAGAAATGAATTAAATGAGTGGAGATTAGAGAGTATGATGAAATAACATTGGTAGTTGAATTGCCATGAAATGATGTTACCTTAGAGGGAGTGAATTAAGGACAACTTAGAGTGAAAGTAAGGATTGGATGGTCTTATGATATTCCGCAAGAGTTAAGATAAGAGTGTTGTAGAAACAATTGGAAATTTTAGGTTTAGAGGTTGAGATTCCAAGGGTTTCGCCGCGGCGAAACCACAAGGATTGCCGCGACGAACTTTTCTCGAAGGATCTCAGCAGAAGTTCTCGTCCATTCATCGCGGCAAACTCCTTAACTTCGCCACGATGAAGTCAGTCTTTCAAGATCGTTGCGGCGAAGTTATATTTATCACAGCGACGAACTTTTCCCGAAGGGGTTAATGGAGTTTCTCTAGGAGAATTTTGGCAGGTACAATATGTTTGAGGACATTATCATAAGAATGAATTGTCGTTTATCAATTGATCAAATAGGAAAATTTTTGGAATGGTATGTGAATGACGATGAACAGATGATGGCTAATGAGGGTTCAAAAAAAAATTTGCAGGGGAATACGTACATGTTTGTATAACAAGCAATAATACGCACACATTTTATGGTCAAGGGTTGGGCTTCGAAAACGGGGTCTAACATATTTGATCTCCCACAAATTTGAAGCATTAGATTGCTATAGAAAATATATTGATGAGGTTGAGAATCAATTAGATAGAAAAATTAAAAGTTTAAGAACTGATTAAGGTGACGAATATCTATCCGAACAATTTAAAGAATTATGTGAAAGAAAAGGAATTATTAAGCAATTAACGATTCCAAGAACTCCACAACAAAATGGTGTAGCGAAAAGAAGGAATCACACTTCACTTGATATGGTTAGGTCGATGATGGTGTAAGCAAATTTGCCCGTTTCCTATTAGGGAGATGCATTACTGACTGTAGCTTATATACTTAATCGTGTGCTCGCTAAATCAGTTTCTTCTACGCCTCATGAACTTTGGACAAACATAAAGCTAAGTTTGGATAATTTGCGGTCATGGGGTTGTGCTGTTTACATATTCAACACTTTTCATCGACATGGAAAGTTGGGACCTAGAGGCAACAAATGTATCTTTATAAGATATTCTGAGCATTCAAAAGGTTATGTGTTCATCGATAAGCAGCAAGATGGAAGTGTAACTAAAATAGAGTCACGAGATGTGGAATTTTTAAAAGAAGAGTTCCCTAGCAGATGTGAGGTGAATGAGAATCTAGAACTCTTTGAACTATAAGACACTGATATTGGCTTATCTCTCAACCTAATTGAAACTAAGGAAATAATTCCTCAACAATTTGGAGATAGTGGGAGTGACATCCCTTATGCTTCAGTACAAGCTAATGAGAGTTTTGAAGATTTTCATCCTCGAAGGAGCAAACGTGGAAAAAATCCCTATCATCATTTTGGTGTTGAGGGGGAATCTTTCCTGGCTATTGTTAATGATGAAGATGAGCCTAGAAATTACCATGAGGCTATCTCATCAAAAGCTAGTAAGGAATGGATTAATGATATGAAGGATGAAATGGAATCTCTATTAAGACCAACAAAGTATGAGACTTGGTTGATCTTCCTTCTAGGCGAAATGCTATTGGGAAAAAATGGGTTCTCAAGATTGAATGTTAAGCAGATGGTTCCATTGAAAGGTATAAGGCTCAGCTTGTGTCCAAGGGCTATACTTAACAAGAGGGTATAGACTATGAGGAAAATTTTTGGATAGTGGTTAGGTTTGCCTCATTTCGTCTAATTCTGGCACTTGCTGCATGTTTTGATTTGGAACTTTACCAAATGGACGTTAAGACTACATTTCTCAATGGAGAATTGGATGAAGAAATATATATACAATAACCAGTTGGTTTTGTCGTAGAAGGCCAAGAACGCAAAGTTGGTTAGCTCAATCGGTCTATTTATGGCTTAAAGCAATCATCCAGACAATGGCGCAAAGTTTGTAAGCTCAATCGGTCTATTTATGGCTTAAAACAATCATCCAGACAATGGTATCTTAAATTTCACCGAGCCATGCTAAACGATGGGTTCACGATGGGTAAGGAAGATCATTGTGTGTGTGTTTTAAGTGTTTTAAGAGAAGTTTTATAATTCTCTCATTATATGTGGATGATATTCTGTTAGCTGAAAATGACAAGTAGTTGATAGTTACCATTAAACGATGGTTGTCCTCAGATTTTGAAATGAAAGACATGAGTGAAGCAAGTTATGTACTTGGAGTGAAAATCTTTTGCAATCGCTCTAAAAGACTTCTTGGTTTGTCACAAGAGGCTTATTTGAGACAATTACTTAAACAGTTTCAAATGCATAATTGCAAACCCATTGATACTCCTGTGACTAAAGGCAAATGCTTAAGTCTTAATAACTGCCTTAAAACTCCTGAAGAAATGGAAAAAAATGAGTCGTTTTCCATATGCGAGTGTCTTAGGTAAATTGATGTATGCCATGATGTGCACTCAGCCTGACATCTATTTTACAGTAGGTTTAGTAAGCCGTTTCCAAGCAAACATTGGTTTAGATAATTGGAAGGTTGTTAAAAGGATACTTCGCTACATACAAGGGACTCTGGATTATATATTGTGCTATCATGGTTCAGATTTACGACTTATTGGATATTTTGATGTTGATTGGTGTAGAGATCTAGATAAGTGTAAATTAACCTCTGGATATGCTTTATTAGTCAACGATGGCGCTATTTCTTGGATGAGTAAGAAATAAGCATGTATATCTTTATCCACGATGGAAGCAGAGTTTGTGGCTTGTACATCAGTTGTGTAAGAAGCAATGTGGCTTAAAAGGATCTTGATGTGCTTAAAGATGCATCTCAGCCTATCACTGTCTATTGTGACAATACGGCTACTTTAGATATCATCAAAGATCACAAGTATTATGGAAGAATCAAGTACATTGATCTAAGGAATAATTTTATTCGACAAGCAGTGGCATAATGAGATGTGGTTTTATAGCACATTTCTACGAACCAAATGGTTGATAACCCTTTGACTAAACCTATAGTAAGAGATATATTTTTTGGGTTATGTTAAGACATTAGGGTTACGTAGGACTTGAGCTTATGATGCACAATGTAAACACCACTTCATCATTTGAATTATTGAATAATATCTTGATTTTATCATCTTATGTATTTGCATGCATTGTTGATAGTTAGCGCGCACACACACACACACACACACATATGTTTTTTTATAAAAACAAGTTGGTTGACTCTCTCACACGAGTAATTGTCCTTTTAGGCACTGTTGAGGGCGAGCAAAAGATGAGACACTTATATTGTCGCCTTAGCTAGATGTCAAGATAAGATCTAATAGTTAGATCACATATGGAGCACCCACAATCCATATATGCTTGCTTTTTTGAAGCCAGATGCAAGATCTTTAGTATATTTGATTGAATTAGAGAGCAGAGAAAGATCTCGAGTAAGGCGTTTGAACAACAACTTGACTAAGATTTGTATGATATCTTGTTTGATATATCGTAGCATGCATTCATACGTATGTGCTTTGCAATCATGAAAGGAAGTCAATGAATGAATCCCTGCTTCATCACGGTGTGAGTCCTTAAAGACATATAATTGGTCTTATAATATATTCCCTTATGACTTTAGACTGTGTCAAGAGGTTGATGGTCAATGTAAGCTACTTTGGCATGTTGTCGACAGTTATGAGAGATTCGACCTTATGAAGCATTACTAGGAAAGTTATTAATTTGAAAACCAATTGACTTTAGGGTAAAGGAAGAATATTTGAATTATAATCGTGTACTATACTTATTCGTCAACGGGTTATGGCGCTTTTAGAAAAGTAACATAATTATAAGTATAATACGTAAAGTGTGGAGGTATAAGTATGCTCTTCGAGGGATTAGAGATACTTTACCTGACATAATTAAACAATTTTGGGTTTTACTGAGTCTTTAATTAATTTTCTCTATACTTAAGGGTTGATGTCTCTATGCTGACCTTAATTGGTTTCTAGTATAGTGCTCCCGAATTTCGATAAACTCAGTGGTCGCATCATTCATTTATCTGTATGATTAAGTTCAATAACAATGTTAAGGGATGAAATATGCAACGTCTTCCTTGTCATATGGGAGTGGGAGATGTTGGCATATATGATTGATGGCTATCCCCCGTGACAATAACCAATATTCAAAGTCAAATATAATAAGGTAATTGTTGTTAGTTACCATGTGATAAAACATGTTATCCTAATCATCCCTATCTCCTTAACTGCCTGATCAGTTTTTATTCTATAAGTACATATAGAGCGTACTTGAAAAAAAAAAACTATTGAGTGACTAACTAAAAAACAAAGTCTGAAAAGTGATTGAGTGGCAGGTTATTGGATAATCACGATCTTTCATTATTGATTGAGCAAAGACACTTGAATCGGTGGAATTAAGTTGAACCTCTCATAGATTCAACATACCGTGAGTTAGGAACATCATAAAAGAATCCTCCATTTGTTGCTTTTGTCGTTTACAGTAAGTTTGTTTGTAAATTCTTCAGAGGACAACTCTTAAATAATAGAAGCAAGATCTACTTTCTGAAAACCTACCTTAGTCATCATCTCTTGAACTTAAAGACATGGTAAGTAGCTAAGACTTAAGGTTGAAAAGAAGGAAGCAGGTTTATTGAGAATGAAAGGACTTAAGGAAGGTAGAAAAGGGCCTTTGTCCATCAATGTAGAGATCTTTGAAGTAACTCCAGCTCTTCTTCTACTGAATTTTAGGAAATCTAATGGAGATACATTGAAATATCAAGAGACAATGAAAGTGGATAAGAGTGACAATAATTGGAACATGTTCTGCAACAATCGCAACTACAAAAATGAAGGTTACTTGCATAATCTACTCATGACATTTTATGTTTATGCAGCATTTTATGTTTTATACGAGTATTATGTTCCAATATCAATGAAATTTGCTGTATTTGGTATGTTTTGGTTGATTATTTTTTCTAAAATCAATTTATGACATTTTATGTCTACGTCGAGATTATATCTTCTATTCACTATATTGCATTTTATTACTATACAATGTAGTTTTGAAATTTTGGTTTCTGCAAGATCTATTTGTAAGGATAGGGTTTAAATTTCATACTAATGGCATTTATAAAAGTTCATAAAAATCTTCAAATAAATAAGCTCCGGGCTTCAGACTTAGTTAAATAGCATTAAGATGAGATGGTCTATCAAATCTATAAATTCTTTAATTATATTATATTAAAAATTATTTAGAAAGTAATGTTTTAAAAACTCGGATATAATATGTTAAAGTTTAAAAAGATTAATCGGTATTAGACTGTCCGGGAGATGGAGATCACTATACATTACTGATGATTGTCAACAAAATTGATTTTTCGACATTTGATAGTATTGGGATAAGAAGCTGGAGTTATCAATGTGAGCAATTTTTCATAAAATATGAAATAAAATTAAAGAATTTGAAATATGATTAAAAGAGATTGTTCTTGTCTATTAAATAATTTAAAGTTTAAATGAAAAAGATTGTTAAATAAAAATTTATTTATTTATTTTATAAGTATTTACTAATTTATAAAAATTAATTGATTAATTAATTAAATGATTATTTTTATTAATAAAATTATTAAGATAAAACTAAACTAAAAAATTAAATAACTTAAAATTTTTATTATTAAATTATTGGAATTGATTGAATGTTTTAATATTCATAAAAAATCTGAAATGGGAATTTCTTCTTCTTGCTCCTCAATTTCGAGAATACTCATCTTTTTTCACCCCGTGTCTCTTTGACTCGGTTGAGTATTCGCTTACCAACGGTGACCGGAATACACGGTTTCGAATGTTTGTACAACGATTCCAATGGGCTCCCAAAACCCTAACAAGAAACCCCATATCTCAATTCCTCTACCTCTCACGCATCACTAACCACACGCTCTCTCATGATCCATTTGACCCTCCATTTACTCCCCTCTCCAAACCCACAAAAGCCACCCATAAGCCTCTCTACAAAAACAAGAACCCCATTGTCACGGTAACAAGGTCTACTCGACAAGAATTAGGAGTTAGCAGGAAACCACCATTGAACTCTGACCTCCCTTTTGACTTCAGATACACGTATTCGGAGTCCAATCCAGCGGTCGATCCAATTGGGTACCGTGAGCCGAAACGGTTCTCTCCGTTCGGGCCGGGTCGGCTCGACAGAAAGTGGACGGGCACAGCTGCTCTGGCTCCGCAGGAGGTAGATGAGGAGAAGGTAAGAGTGGAGAGGAATCGGATTCTTGGCGATCCACTTACAGATTGTGAAGTGGAGGAGCTTGTGGAACGATATCGGCATAGCGATTGTTCAAGACAAATCAATCTGGGTAAGTTGTTTCTAAATGAACCTAGTGCAGCTATCTAACTAATAAAGCTTGCGTCTTCTCTGTTTGTTTATGGTGAAGGTTGCACCTTTTTCTTGTTGTTTACAGTAAAGATTGCTCTGTTGTTAAGCAGAGGTATCGGTATGAAGAAACAGCCTTTTAAGGACTCTTGTCATAGGTTGACTTTGTTTATCATTTATTCTGTTACATTATTTTTATTGTGGTTGGCAAAAAGTTTGGCTTCAGTGATACTTTCATATTATGCTAGGGAAGGGAGGAGTAACTCACAACATGTTAGATGATATTCATAATCATTGGAAACGAGCTGAAGCGGTGAGGATCAAGTGCACGGGAGTGCCAACTCTTGATATGGACAACGTCTGCTTCCACCTTGAGGTTGGTACTAAACTTATTGTTCCGGAGTTTACCGTTGCTGTTAAGTGTTTTAAGGATGATATCGTCTGATATGATTATAGTTGTTCCGGTAGGACAAATCTGGTGGCAAGGTTATATATCGGCACAAAAATGTACTTCTTTTATATAGAGGTCGGAACTACGATCCGAAGAACCGACCTGTTATTCCTCTGATGCTGTGGAAGCCTTATGCCCCAATTTTTCCAAAGCTCGTAAAGAACATAGCTGACGGGCTGACATTTGAAGAAACCAAAGAAATGAGGGACAGAGGACTGAAATCTCTTCCCTTGATGAAACTTAGTAAGTGAATACTTGAGGCTTGATTGGCAAGTTCTTGTTATTCCATTGTGAAAGTGGAAGGCTGTTGAAAAGTGAATTCAAATCCATGGTATTGGTTGTGGATGTTCAGCCAGGAATGGTGTTTACGTGAATGTAGTGGAGAGAGTAAGGGAAGCCTTCAAGACTGAAGAGGTTCTCAGGCTTGACTGCAGCTATGTGGGCACCAGCGACTGCAAAAGGATTGGTGTAAAGCTAAGGGTACTCCTCTCACAATTTTAGTTTATGATTGCGTGTATTTTGTGAGGAATTAACAAATTTCATGAATGGCTTATGATAACGGCAGGATCTGGTACCCTGTGTTCCAATTCTATTTAAAGATGAGCAGATTATAATTTGGAGAGGCAAGATAGAAGAGGAGGATATCTTGTCTACTTCGTGAATGGCTTATGAGTTCAACAAGGCCCATTCCTGCTTCGCTAGTTTGCCTTGGTGACTGAGTTGAGTTCATCCAGGAAGCTGATGGTCAGAATGTATATTATTTAATGGGTGGAATCTTAATGCACCATGTTGTTATTGATTTTAGCATATGGTCATGGTCTTGAATGGTATGTGATTAAATGAATCCAAGTTATTAACAACAAAGGGTGTATGACAGTGGCTGCAGCTAAAGGTTCATGGCTATCAACCCATTAAGCAGCATTGCCCCTGCCCTCGGACCCTTGGTCTCAATCAAAGCGCATCAAGATACAAAGAGAAGTTTGTGTCGAGACAATTTTTACTAAATGGGTTACCATTAAATGAACCAAGCAAAACCTAGAGCCACCTGCTTGTTAAATCGATCTTAAATGTTGATGACATATGAATGAGGTTATGTTCTGTCTGTGCCTTTTCCTTTTACACTAATTGGATGCCAACAGACCTTAAAAGCTTTATTATTGTTTCACATTTCACACCGCGTGCTTATCTTTTGTCTCCTTTTCAAGGAACTAGGACGAATACCTCACTAAAGCTCTCCCTTCTCCCAACCAAATGCCATCCACCGCCGCTTCTGATTATGTAATATTGTCTTCTATTGGTTTTGCTTATATGCTCCGTTATGATTCTGCAACATATATTAATTATTCTACAGGTTCCTAAGATAGCGTTGAGAACGTTAGGATTTGCGTTTACTGTAGAGTAGACAAACAATATAGTCATTAGTAATCTATCGTTGACTTGAAAATTTGAGTCAAACTTTATAGGTTTATTATTGACCCCTTTTTTTCCTAAGAATTTTCATCGTTCTTTCAGCTTTGATCGGTCATGTTTTTCTTTACAAAGCTTGGGTTTACTTCTAGGCTTAGGGTTTATAATTCTTTAAAAGAAAACTCAATAAAATTAGGTATAAGTCTCAGGTTTTCAAAAAAAAACCTTAACGTAATTATAGGCTATTGTCAGAAATTTGTGTTCCAACTACTAAAGGTTGACTGTAATTTTGAAATAAACTATAAATATCAAATTAAACTTGAAACTAATAAATTGTCATAAAACATTTTAGATTGGATAAGTGACCACAAAATTTTCTCTACACATAACATTAACAAATGATGCATATCAGATCTTAGACTTTGCGTTTAAATTTCTTACACCCATGGTAGGTTGTTTCATACCATATTTACACTAGCATCAACAACATGAAGCAGGCAGGAGATGCAGCCATGCTAATGCCCTAAGAGAATCTTCCGTCGCTCGTCTCTTTTCTCAGCAATGCATCCTGAACTGATCAACGAGGTTATCCAGGTTTCATCAGATCTCACAGGTTCATCATCATCATTCCTGTGCCAGCTCCAATAGGCATGAGTCGAATTAACAATTTTGAGCTCCCCATGGCCAAAACTTGCTTCGCGGAAAGCTGACCACTCTGGCTGTGGCTCTTTGTATCTACGGACACGCACATCACAGAGTTAGTCTTACAGAATAAAATATCAACCAACAAAAGATCAGGCCTTTATCTCACCCTGAATTACTCACTATCTACTTTTTCTCCTTTTTGGTCCTCATACTTGCATTCCTGCCCAATCAATGGTGCAGGACTTTATGCAAACACAAGAATAATATGGGACAATATTGCGCTTTTCACTGAGCAAGGTGGCCTGGTGCTTTATATATCAAAAGTTATATATATATCTACCATCAACTTGATTGCTGGTAATCTTGAATTCTCAATAGTGTCAGGTGAGAAAAATGATAAGATATTCAATTTCTACCACAAACATGAAATACTCAAGTTACGTGCAAATTGTGAATGCTCCAAGAAATGGGACATACTTGCGAGCTAAACCTTCTCTATTTCCCCCATCACCGATGGTTATATGAACCGCACCACAAGGATCACTTCTTCCATTATTCACACGTAGCTGTCAAAAAAGCAGTAGATAAAGTAGCCACTTTCTATTAGATGAAAAGGAAAAGGAAAGTAAGATGGCTCCATACTGTTCGTTCATAAGCATGCACATGGCCAGCAAGTACTATATCAGCACTGGCAGCATAAAGTAGTGGCTCCATGGCTGCCATCATCCCATCCCCTTCACATTTATGGGCCTCATTACTATTATACCATGGTACATGGAATAGAACAATAAGCCAAGGAGTCTTCTTCCGGTCCACCTCTGCAAGGTTTCCCTGCAGATCAAGAGTCAAATCGAGATCCATCATTTGAACAAATGAATTGAGGTCAGAGAACAGTGAATTCTATCCTCTCATTGCCCTGTTTAGCTAAGAATTGACCAGGAAAAAGGAAAAAGAAAAAGAAATGTCCACAGCCTAACCTGACATAATATATATAGCTAGAAATAGAGTACAGAGGTCTAGACAACCAGATACGTCATTATGTGATCTTCAGTTAACGATATAGTTTAATAGGGGCCACAGATCAAATGTTCTCATTTTAGATATACAACCAAAGGAATTAAGATAATTATCTAGTTGCCAGCAGTTCTGCTTTTGCACGATATATCTTCAGAACTGTGCACAAAAATAATGGACCCTAAAGCAATCAAACATTCCTTATTTCACTCTAACATGAAATATGATTTAACATCCTCTTAGGAATCAATTCAACTCAGCATCAATAAACAATTGGCAAGTTCCCACATGGAGGAAAAGGTCAGAATTCAAAAACAGAGAATCTCCCTAACCTTGAGCCAGTTATATTGATTCGAGGACTCATCATAATCTGTATACGAACCAAGCATGATAATATGAGCTCCTGCAACTTCAAAAGAATAGTAAAGATTTGAATTTGATCCACTTTCCTCAAATGGCATCTTCCATCTAGAATTATACGATTCAAACCCATGCTTGAACAATGGTATACTTTCTTTTTCATGATTTCCTTCTGTTACCATCCATGGCCTTGCACTGGCTAGAGGCTGAACCAACTTGCCAAACGTGTCCCATCGATGCTGAATGTAATCAGCATAAGAAAGGTCCCCAGGAAGTAGATGAACATCATATTTACATTTGTCAATGTGGTTTAGGGTTGATTCAGTCCAGCCAGTCTGCCCCAAATCTCCAGCCACAGCAAAAGTAATGGGTAAATGAGCTGGTGGTGTCTTCAGCTGGAACTCAGGTCCTTGACCTCCACATTGGTAGAAGTAAACTGTGTCAGGTTTTAGTGGCCCAATCACGGAGTGGTGTATTTTTCCAGAGCTGTAGAGTAGATAATTATAGAACGTGCTCTCTCCTAAAGATGTTGCACTGTATTTCCCTGGAGAAGTTCCATAGTCAATTATGGAGGGAGCAGATTTATCTTCAGTGATCCATGAGACTCGCATGTGCTTGTCTCCAGCCAAGGAGATGTGAACCTGTAGTGAGTGGCCAAGCATGATAGAAGTGAAGGCTATCAGAAACAATCATGAAGGACCATAAGATGAGAACCATCGTATTGATAAGTAATAAAACGAAAATTGGTTATTACAATTTGCGTTTGGCAAAAACTGCTAGAAGTCTAGCAGAATTTTTTCTCAACTCATCAAATTAAATTACCCACATCTAATATCCATGACCATGTCCTAGGACCCAAAAAGTTCCACTCTTCCGTTGCAATAAAAAGGGCAAAAAAAAACAAACATCCAGGTTGATTCTCAATAAACAAAACAAAAAAAAAATCAAATCCATAAATGATTTTCTACTTTCCTCTAAGACAATAAAAATTAAGAAAGACTATGATCACCAGATACTCTGCAACATTCATTTTCAATTATCACTTGAATAAGTGAACCTAGGGAACTTTGTTTTTTCTGTTTCGTTGCTCTCTTTTGCAGAATTGTTACGAGACAAAACAATCAAGCAGCCGCATAGTTACAGGAAAAAAGCAGGACCCATATCAGATCATAACAAGATCAAACAGCTGAACACAAAATAATGACCAAAAAAATAGATTTTATAACGGGAAACAAACAAAGAAAATGGGGTTTTCACCTGCTGAGGATGGGAAGAGGGCTTTGGATTCCATGGGAAACGGAGAGTTTTGCGAGGTGGGGGCCTCACATAATCACCTGTGACAGTTGCAAAAGAGATTAAAAGCACAAACGTTGAGCTTGTCACGAACAATTTTGAGTCCATCAAAAGTTGAATCCTGGAGGTTTGTAGATTGCAACAACTGAGTGACAAGACACAGGATTTCTTGTTTCTGTCTCTTCTTAAAGAGCTAACCTTTTGAATCCTGTAGGTTTGTAGATTGCAACAACTGAGTGAAAAACCAGAGTGAAGACACAGGATTTCTTGCTTTCGTCTCTTCTTAAAGAGCTAACCTTGCACCGAACATGTCAGGAATGGGACAAATGGGAAATTCGGACAAGAGAATATTTATCTTGTTTTTACTTATTTTCGGTTTGTAATTTACTGTAGATATCATTAAACTGAAAATACTAATTTCTCACTTAAACACACGTTTAAAGAACAATCTCCTAATCCGCTAAAAAGTATTCTTGCAGCTGATCACATTTTATTTAGCCAAATAAAAAAAAACCAAGTGATTAAAGAATTTAAATATACTAAACCAGAGTGAAGGGTCAACTCAATTCCAATCACGGTGGTATTATAAGGATTTTTTTTGTACTAATAACTCGTACATTTGGTTATACTTTTGTTTTTCTGGTGTTGTTTTTAGTTTTTGTTTTTTGTTTTTAGTTTTTTTTTCTAAAAAAACGAAAACCTGTTTGATTGAGATTTGCAATATAAAAACTGAAAACAAAAACTTGTTTGGTTGAGATTTTTAATAAAAAATTGAAAACAAAAATATGTCTGGTTTATTATGATTATTATTATTAAGTTATTCTTATTCTTATTAATTTCATTTATTATTATTATTATTATTAATTTTTAATAAGTTATTCTTATTATTATTAATTTTTAATAAGTTATTCTTATGATTATTAACTTATTATTATTATTATTAATTTTTAATAAGTTACTATTATTATTATTATTATTATTAT
>JAOQMQ010000005.1:19385375-19400593 GCA_027563845.1 Erythroxylum subrotundum | reverse complement strand
TAAAGATCAAAATAAATTTAGTTAAAAATAATTTATTTTAAAATTGATTTAATGTATAATTATTATTAATAATAAAAATATTTATTTTATTTTAAAAATAAAAATTACAATAAAAGTATTTTTGAAAAATTAAAAATTGAATGTATTAAATAAAAGTGGGAGAAGGAGAATGTTGGCCGGTGGTGGGATTGGGGTTAGGCTTGTAAAAAATATTTTACTTTCTGCAGATCAGTCCCTGCATTTTTAAAATTTTCGGTATCGGCCAGTATTCGATTGGCATTTTGAATACTGCTGGTACCGGCCGGTACTAAACAAAACAATTTGGTATAGATCAGTACTAATATCCAGTACCAATAAATATATTTTTGTATCATTTTTGACTGGTATGGTACGAAATACAAAGCATTAGTGTGAATGATATTTTAAAGATGCTATTGTAATGTCGGATGTGTGATTCTTCAAGTGTTGTTGTTTTTTATGAGTGTTCAGTTTTCTTCATGCTATGTTTGGAGAGATGATATTAGAGATGGGATGTGAAGGCCTACTGATGTGTAATGCTGCAGTAGCAATCTGATGGTGTGGTTGTGCATAGTGGTGTTGATGTTGCGACTGATGATGAGGACATGGGCCACATGATGTGGCCTCTGCTATTGATGTTGTTGTTGCTCTCGAATTTCATCACATGTGTCCGTTGAAGCCTCAACTACCCCTACTTGAAATGGACACAGCCCTCAATGATGGATCAGTTAATGTATTTTTTAGTTTGTTTCACTTGCCCTTTTAGTTGGTAAGTAGAAATATGGTTAGCTGATAAAGATAATCAAGTGAGGTCCATAACATTCTTTCGTTCATGTTGAACTTGCAAGCAATGGACATAGATGAGAAAAGTAACCCTAGAGCTCTCTTCTTCTTTTTTTCCTAAACCACTATTTTGCTTTTATACTATAAATGTGATGCTTGCTAATCTTTGATGTTGGATACTTAAAAAACATTAAGAATATTAAACAAAAATAAGCCAAAACCTATAAAGGAAAGTTACACCTCTCAAGATGCTTACGTACGTAGAATGTTAATCTTTCTCATACTTAGGAATGAGGCCAAATTAATTAGTTGATGCATGGAAATCTCATTGTTTCATGAATGAAACATACCTAATTTTTGAAGCTTAAACATACCTAATTTTCGAAGTTTTTCCTAAAATGTGGATGGCTGAAATGATTAGATTTCAAATTTTGAATATCCATGGCACTATAACTTGATATCGCAACAACGACACTAGCTCCTGATATTTCATCTCTTGTGGAACATAAACACAAAGCATAGATAAAAATGTTTTGCCTTATTACAAATTATTCTTTTTCTTTTGCTATAAAAATGTATCTAAAACTTGAGAACATTATGAAGCTATTATAGTACTGGTTTTCCTTCAAGCTTATGTCCACAACCCAAACATTGCTTTGATATGCACATTTGATGCTCTTCGAGCTTTGCATTGATAAGGTCAAAATTGTTGACAGAGCCCAAATTACTCCTACTCATTGCTCTTCTCACTCAAGTTCATAGCTATTAGTACTCTTCTCACTCGAAGACTCACTAAACACATGAGAGAATAACCAACACTTATCAAAACAACGACAACATTTGAAGAATCACACATCTGACATTACAATAGCATCCTTAAATACCATGCACATATAAGAGCAGGAAAACGATAGCATACCTTGGAGACTGCAATAGGGGTGAAGCTTCTTAACTGTTGAAAGAGACTAGATTAATGCCAGAGGCTGTTAAATATAGAGAATAAGTGATAAAAACTTAAAAAAGAAAAATCTTAAGAAGTTTATAAAGATTGGTGCTTGATGAATACCAAAGCGACAACTCTGGTTTGAAAAATACTAGAGATAGTTGGAGAAAGAAAAGAAAATCAAAAGATGGTTAGTAAAGAAATTTTTTGGTTAAAACGTTGAGTGGGCCCACTTTAATAAAATAAAAAAAATTCACATCAACATTTAGCTTATGAGGCTTAACTCTGTCAGCTGTTCCATCTAGTAAGGGGCTATTTTGAATGTTTTCTAAACATTAGGGTTCATTTTGAATGTTTTGCAAATGTTAGGCTTCGCTTTGAACCCTCTAAAACGTTAGGGTCCAACTCAAATTCTAGTGTAAATATTGGGGGTTAAATTGCTTTTTTGGTCTTTTGTTAATCCATGTCTTTGATTGTATTTGCTTAAGAAAATAATCAACAACTCTAATATTCAAACGGCTTTCCTCTTAAGACTTTATTTTTTGATGCTCACTCGTATTACGCCAACTCTTTAAGCCATTTAGGGTTGTTTAAAAGATGCATTTTTCATTTTTTAAAATTTTGTCAAATTCGATTTTACATGTCTTTGGCAATTGGTTTGTTCCCTCCAATAACCTACATCAAAGGGAGTGAAGATCGCTTCCTAAGCTTTATCAGCTTATGGTTCATTGTTTGTAAAGACAAACGTTGAAGAATCCAAGATTCCTATGTATGTACAACTTAGATACAACAATTATACATCATGTTATAATATCAATTGCTCTGATACCAATTGTTACATAAATAGAAGCAATATATAAGAAAATAAGCAAAGTAAAAAAATATACAAATTTACGTGGTTCAGCTAATCTATATGACCTATATCCATGAGCAAAGAGACAAATTTTCTTTATTATTATGAGAAAGAAAATACAAGGAGAAGTCTAATAACTATAACCTAATACAACCTCCTAAAGGTTTACCTCAAAGGTTATCTCTTTAATCCTCTAATGTTACTATGTATAAAATTGTTATCAAACAATTTATATACTAGGGTTATCTATAAAAAGTCTAATTATATTGAAACTTTATTACCACAAAAATTCTATGGTCACTTATATTATATTTTCACATAAACATATAGTCACTAAAACTCTATTCCATATATGATTAATGACACTAATACTCCATTTCACAAGAAGTCTAAGGTTACTAGAATTTTAAATCATAATTTAAGGTATATCTAATAATGCTTAACCTTAACTTAAATTATCCAACATCTAACCAATAAACACTCCTTTCATACAAGCCCTCCAAGAGCTTTAAGTTATGTGAGGATTCAACAAGTCTAAACTATGCTTGAACCTTTTTACGAGTAATGGCTTATCAACAAGCCAACTACATCCTCTGAAGTGTGAACATTTTTTAATAAAATTTGACTAGATATAGTCAATCTCCTAATCATGTAAAACCTTACATTCTTCAAGCGAGCCCCTATCTGTCTATCTTTTTCTTGAATTTCCCTGATCCATCCATAGATAGTTCCATACCCATCACTAATTATTAGAGCATATGCAATTGAGTTTCCTTAACTATTTCTCCTTGACTACCTGATAGTCTTTTTTTCTATATTCTTGTCTATACCATTCTGATGCTTTCTTTGTATTCTACCTCAATTAGATTTTTCAACCTTCTTAGCATGTGTTTCAAACTATTCTAGGGCCAATTGAATGATGAACCAATATTGCTTATTATTAACCCTGACATGACCTTTCCATATACTTGTCTTAACATATGTTGCTCTCGAAACACAATATCCTTAAAGGTTTCCTTAGAATTTTTACTAAGCACATGAAACTTTCAAAAGTGATCTTTTGTGTTTATCACCCTTTTGTAAGCTCTCCTCATAAAGTTTTCTCATCTCTCACTCATCAAGATTATTCACCCCATATGTTTCAGACAATAATGATATTGTCTTTCTTGAAGACTAAGACACAACTACCAATCCTAATATTGTCTATCACTTTAAGACATAAATATTTTAAGTTGCTCATCATCACTAGAAAACTGATACCCTTGACTATCAAGAGTAACCATAAAAAATTAGATTCTTCTAAAGCTCAAGAGCATATCACGTATTTAATATTCTAACAATTCCATCATGAATCTTGATCTGCAATGAACCACCACCTTTGATAACATGCTCTCCATCATCACCTAACCTAATAGTATCTTTCCATTCTTTAATAAACAAAATCAATCCTTATTGAAAGTTATATAATAAGCAACCACAATGTCTATCACTCATTATTTTGCATAATAAAAATTACTTACCGTTAAAACATTAATGTCTTCTTCATCAAAACTCTCTTAGATTACAACAACATTGATTTTTCATTTATTTCCCTTTTCTCTTATTCATTCTTGTGTTGTGGATAGTCTCTCTTAAGATGCCCTTTAACTTTATAATTAAAGCATCAAACAACATTAACATTAGATTTAGATCATGCTTTACTTATATTTTTCTAAACCCTTTTTCTTGTTCCTTCCTCTACCGACGACTATACCAAAATTTGATACATATTCATATGTGTCAAAGACCTTTTCTTCAATTTCTTGGCTTGCAAAACATCTTTTACACTACTGATAGAAATAGTCTCTCTATCATATAATATGGCATCAATAAAATTCTCACATGAATTAGGTATGGAACAGAAAAAAAAATTATGGCTTAATTGTCATCTTTAATTTTAACCCCAGTACCTTGTAGATATAAAATGATCTGATTAAAATTATCAATATAATCTTTCATATTTGTACCTTTTAACATCCTCAGGTTATATAAATGTTGCTTTTGTTATAAATAATATATAAATAATCTCTTCTAATACTTTAAGTCGCTTCCATAACAAAGTAGTTTTTACATCAACCACCTGCCCTCTCTCAAGACCTCGTCTCACAGACTTAACATTATTGCATTGTGTGTCCATAACAATATCTCTTCCTTCTCTGACACTCCTAAATTGACAATTTCTCTTCTCCTTCCAACATTGTTAAGCATTGCCATTGAACAACAACTTTCCTCATTTCCACCTTCTATAAATTAAAGTCATTATATTTATTGAACTCTAATATCAAACATGAGCAAAGACATCTTTATAGTAAACCTTAGCTTTGAAAAGATAATATAGGATTTGATACCAATTATTACGATATGTATTACTCTAATACTATTATTACACAAACAAAAGTAATATAAATGAAAATAAGCAAAGAAAAATACAAGAATTTACATGATTTGGCCAATCTATATGACCTGTTCATAAATAAAGAAACAATTTTTTATTACTATTAAAAAGAATATACAAGGAGAAATATGATAACCATAACCTTACATAACCTCCCAAAGATTCTCTCCAAATTTTTTTTTCCAAAAGTTCTCTCTTAAATCTTTTAAGGTACCACATCCAAAAACTTTATTAAACTATTTATAAATTAAAGTTACTTATAAAAGGTTTAATTGCAATAAATATTTATTTAAACAATTGCCCAAGTTCACTTAGATTTTATTTTCCCAAAAACTTAAGGTCACTAAAACAAGTTTTCATATATGCCTACTGACCCTAAAATTCTATTTCACTGGAAGCTTAAGGTTATTGAAATTTTATTTCACCAAAATTCTATCTCACACATTATAACTTTGGCCACTTAATCTAAGTTTTATGGGTTTTATGCTCAAAGCTAGGTCACTCTTAAGCATTACATACTTAGAGGTTCCTCTCCTGAACTAAGCCCACATCCTAAAGAATGAAAAGTAAACGTATGTTATTATTGGATAGCAATTCAAACTTAACTACACCTTGTTTTTATGATATATAAAGCATTGCAATGAGCTAAGACTAGGTTTCTATCTTTAGCAAATGTGAGATTTGTGCTCTCAACATTGTTAGCTTCATATATCCACTATTTGCATTAGTCTATTTGACATTATTATGCCCATGTGCATGTGTGTGAGATGAAAGAGTTTAAAACTATTCAAAGGAAATATTAAACAAGAGATATAGGAAGAGTAATTAAAACTTTAATTTATACTCGATTATTCATGACTTACGTGCTGGTTTGTAGAGTACAAGTCTACTTATACGCTTTAAATAAGCATTAAACATAACCTGTCTTAAATGTTAATCATTTCATAGCTCTAGTAATCAATTACTCACTTTTTATTAAATAAATCAAAGTGAAACTTATTTTCATTGAATGAAAAATCAAGTTTAACTTCTAATCAAGTTTGATTTTCTCATCATGTAGAAGGTACTCATAATTTGTTAATATTATCTAACTTGAGTGGTTTTGTAAGGATATCAACAACTTAATCAAGGTTTCATCATGATGATTTTAATGATAATTTAATATTTGATATATCACTAACAATTTATTTTGGTATTATATTAAAACATAAAGAGAAAGAAATTACTTAGAGAATTCAAATAAGCTGCATGGTGACTCTCAAGTGAATCAAATCGCAATTCATGTCATAACTAATTAAATATTAGTTTAATAAAGAACCCAACCTTTTATACTTACAATTAAATATAAAAGAATTAAGTTCGCTATTGTCCCTTAACTGGATTATTTTTACATTTAATCACTAACGTAACTCAACATAAATATTTGTCTCACCTGTCAAAGTTAATTAGATCAATTATTTTTTAATTTTGCACTCTTTGTACTAAGAATAGAAAATTAAAGAAACTAAATTAAAAATAGATAATACCTAAAACAAACCAATTATACTAAGAATAGAAAATTAAAGAAACTAAATTAAAAATAGATAATACCTAAAACAAACCAATTATACTTCACAGGTGCAATAAGGGAGCAAGTATTTGATGAGATATTAACCTTGACAAAGGAATGAATAATATATTTATAGGTGTGTTTGTATACTAATGAGTACACACACACACATACCCACTCACCGACCCTCCTACACACACACATACACACACATAAAAAATGCTAACTAGGAAACATAATAAGCCTAATGCATAATTTAAGGCTTAAAATTAAGATTGTCATTAACTTGATAACTACTACAGTTATATATATTTAATACCTCCTCAAACTAAAGAAGGGACAGAATCAACCAATTGAAGTTTATGAACAAGATTATAAAAATGACAAGGTGAATGATATTTAGTAAAAATATCTGCTAAATGATTTTAAGAAGAAACAAAGAGAAGTTGTATAATAGCTTAATGAATGTGATGTTGCATAAATGACAATCATTCTTAGTATATTTTATATGCTCATAAAAAATCATTGTGAGTAATTTGGATAACATTGTGATTATCATAGTGTAAAATATTAGAAGAAGAATGCACAATGCCTGTAACCTAAAGTAACCATCAAAGCTAAAGAAGTTTAAAGGCAATGTTAATAAGAGCTTGACATTTGGCTTTAGTATTAGACTAAGAAATCATTGTTTTTTTTCTTACTCTAGAGATTAAAGAGTCACAAAGAAGGAAACAATAGCCAATTGTAGAATGATGATTAGTAAGATGACTAGCACAATTAGCATTCAAATAAGCTCTTAAATTAAGAGGAAATACTATAAAAGTACAAACTATGAAATTAAGTACCTTTGAGGAAGTGAAGAATAAGAAGAATAACAGTAAAATGGATGGTGTGAAGAGAACGCATAAACTGACTGACTATATGAAATGTATAAGCGATATCCAAATAAGTGATAGTAAGATATGCAAGAATCCCAACTAGCTGGCAATAAAGAGTACAATCTCGAGAAGGTACTCCATCAATAGCAAAAAAGCGTACATTAACCTCAATTAGAGTACTAACTATTTTCTGATCAGCAAGACCAGCACGAGAAGTAAGATCTATAGCATATCTGGCTTGAGACAAATAATATTTAGTGGAATAAGATGACACCTCAAACCAAGGAAATAGCTAAAATGTCCAATATCTTTTATTTCAAATTGAGTGTTGAGAAATAGTTTGAGATCATTGATGCCCTGTAATTACTACCAAGGATTATCATATCATCTATATAAAGAAGCAAGAGAATACACCCTTTATCAGTGTGATGAATGAACAAGACATGATTATATAGACTAAAGTGAAAACCAATCTGACTAATAGTTAAGTCGAACTTAGCAAACCAAGCTTGAGCAGCTTGCTTTAAGGTATAAAGAGCTTGTTGAAGGAGACAAATGTTATTAAGAGGATGATTATAACTAAGAAGAGGTTGCATATATATTTCTTCATAAAGGTCACCAATAATAAAGGTATTTTTTTCACGTCCAATTGGAACATTTGTCATTGTTTAACAACAACAATATAAAGAAATAGGAGAGCAAATATTGATGTGAAACAAATTAATATGGTGATAGAAATTGCTGTAAAAACATATAGCTATAAGAAGTAGATGGCTTAGGTAAAATAGATGGTGATAATAGACAAAATGTAGGCTCTGTTTAGAAGATTACATAACATCAATAGATGGCGAAACCGATGGTGTTAATAAACACCAACAAATGGTAGACTAACTGATGCATGTGAAATGAGGGAAATGGAAATGGTTAAGTTGCCTGAAACAAATAGTACAAATTGCTACTTACAAACACAACCTAACCACGGGAAAAGATAAATAGCTGACAAATTGTTAATTATAAACTTAGAGAATGACAGTAAATTGACTCTAACACCATGACAAAGAAATGAATAATATATTTGTGCGTGTGTTTGTATAATAGAGAGTATATATATGTGTAGACATAGGGAGACGTAATACATGATTTAAGACTAAAATTGAGGTTGTCTTTCACTTGTCAATTATTACTGCTAAAACTCTTATATTTACATGAGTATGTATTTAAATTAAAAAAGTTCTTTGCACAACATTTTTATTATATCCCATATATATTACTTATACTAATTATAAGGTTAAATAAAATTTTGAAAATTTTAAATTAATATAGAATTGAATTTCCTCTTTTTGCATATTTTCTTCATGAAACTTACATCAACATATAATTATGATAGCTTTTAAGTAGAAGTATACTCAACGGATTACACTAATTTTAAAAAATTATATTTTTTAAATATTTAAATTTATTCAAATTAAGTAATAAATATATATATATATATATATACAATAATGTTAATATATTTAAATCAAAATAATATAAAGGTTACATTTACAATAATATTAATTGTATCATCACCTAAACCTCTAATTTTCTAAAAATTATAAATTTCCAATATATTCTTTACCAATGAGCCTTATAACCTAATGTAAAAAATAAAACGTAAATATTGTTGTCTTAATAGATCCAAAGCTTGATGCGATTCTTTTTATGAATAATAAAGGAATTTCAATTTGTATATATTAGTGAAAATTTATATTATCAAATAAATATATATACTATACCGTCTCGACACCTAATTAAATATTGAAGTCCTAACTCATTTATTAGTTACCAATAGTCCTGACCTTGGCCGAGGGTAGCCAGGGCCCTTGCCCATGGCCCCACCCCATTAGGGGTCCACCCACTCTAACCTTCCAACATTTTTTTAGCAGATGGATAGCAATACATGCTAATTAATGGATGCACAAAGAATGAAACAATTTTGGTAGAGAGCACGAAGACAACTATATAATATTTTCATCTTCCAAATTAATCTTTTCAGCTTCCAAAATTGCTAATTAATTGCTAATTAATGATTGCAGAAAAGGAATGAAACAATTTTGGGTGGAGTTCATTTTGATAAATCTACGTAATCTTTTCATATTGCAAACTAACGTTAACTTTTTAGCTTCCTATACTTATAAATTCATTTAAAACATCTTACACTTTAATTTTTTTATGTCCATCAACATATGAATATAAGATACTCCAACTCAAAATTTATAGCAAATAATTTTCACGGTTCAGAATTCTGAATTTTGAGTGATAACTTAAAGGTAAAGTTTCTAAATTTTTTATGTTTTTTTAGCTTACTAAATATTTGAATATATTATAATTAATTTGTAATTTTTCATTCACATGGATACCAAATTAGCATTTTAAATCAGAACATTAATATTAAATAATATTGTGTTTATTTGTGTTTCTCCTTTTTTATTTTTAGATTACTTATTATTTATAAAAAATATAATTAAACATTAATTAATAATGTAATTTTTGTAATTGTAATTTTCATTATACTTTGCCACAATTATCATAATAATTGTTCAATTTATGTTCTTGTAGAGGTTCATATAAGTTTAGTAACAATATGTCTAAAGTCAAATTTGAGGATTTGATAAGTTAATGTATGAATAATTAATAATATAGTAATATGACATTTACTATTATTTTGTAGTTGAAAATTAAATAATACCATAAATAGTTGATAATACTACATTTACTATTGTGTTAATTCCCATAAAAGAAAATTTTTTATTACTTAAAATTTAATAAAATATAATAAAAATTATTTAATAATTAAATAATACCATAAATAGTTGATAGGATATACTACATTTACCATATGTTAATTATCATAAAAGAAAATTTTTTATTACTTAAAATTTAATAAAAATTATTAATAATTTAGACCTTTATCTAGTTGCTTGACAAAATAATGTTCAATCATTTTCATAACTTGCAAAATAGGATAATATTTGGCTTGGCAAACTTAGAATAGTTAAAAATCAGAATAGTTAATAAATTATAATATAATTTACTCCTAAGTTTGTTAATTTCTTGTATTTTTAGAAATTGGTGTTTATCTATCATTAAAATTTGCTCTTTATTTTTTCCTCTGTCACAGATATAATACCACTAATATATCTTTTTGATATATTGTCAAGCTATTGGTGTTCTGTTGTTCCTACGTACTTCTTCCAGTTTTATACAGGTGTTTTTGTTCCTTTTCTAGTCAAATTGTGTTATAATTTGTTTATATTATATTGCCTAAAAAGCATTTGTATGGAAGTGAAAAAAAAGGAGGGGAAAAAGAAAACAAGTGGAACAGTTAATAGAATCCCAAAAAGGAGCAATTAATAAATTTATTAAAAGAGTAGGCTCTTTTAGTGAGAATCATGAGGAATTAGGTAAAGGTAGTTTTGAACAAAATAAAGAAAATTTAAGTGATGAGATTCATATTCATAAGGATATTAGAAACTTGAATGAGCATAATCATGTATCAAATGCATCCACTTTAGAAAATTTAAAGGCAAATGAGCAAGTAAGCCCTGTATTGGATATTTATAATCCTAGAAATTGGGATAATCTTGATAATAAAGCAAAGGGCATTTTAGTTTAAAAAGGACTTGTAAGAGAATTGAATCTTATGTTTCCTTTAGACAATAACTCTCAACATTTTTCATATTCTTATTATTGTAGAAATTTGAGTAATGGAGAGATTAGCGATAGAAAATGGTTAGTTTATTCTAAACATATAGATAAAGTATATTATTTTTGTTGTGAGTTGTTCAAATCTAATAACAAACAAAGTGCATTAGCAAATGATAGGTTTAGATATTAGAAGCATCTTAGTAAGAGACTCAAAGAACATGAAAATTGCATTAAGTATATGACTAATATGAGAACTTAGAATGAATTAAGAGTAAGATGGAGCAAAAATCAAACAGTTGATAAAGATTTACAACAAGAAATTGTAAAAGAGAAAGAATGTTGGAGACAAGTTTTGATAAGAATAGTTTCTGCTATGAAATATCTTGCTAAATTCAAAATGAGTTGATTTCTCTATTGGCCCATAGTGTTAGAAGTTATATCATAGGGATCATTAAAGAGGCGAAATACTTTTCTATTATTCTTGATTGTACCCCAAATTTGAGTCATCAAGAACATATGAGTTTGTTAGTACGATATGTAAATATGTCAAATAAAAAATAAAAATATAGGAGTACTTTTAGAGTTCTTGATTGTAGATGGCACATTTGGATTGGGACTTTTCAATGAATTATTGAATGCATTTAAGTCTCTTGATCTTAATGCCTATAACATGAGGGGTCAAGGTTATAACAATGGTTCTAATATGAAGAGAAAAGACCAACAGGTTCAAAAATGATTACTTGAAATAAATCCGAGAGCATTATATATGCCATGTGCTTGTCATAATCTTAATCTTACCCTTAGTGATATGGCACAATCTTGTGTTAAGCTTTTTCATTTTTTGGAGTTTTGCAACACATATATGCATTATTTTCAAGTTCTCCTAAAAGGTGAAAAGTTTTACTTGATAATGTTCTAGGTTGAGTCATGAAATTATTGTCTAACACTCGTTAAGAGAGTCAAATGTTAAAGCATTTCAAGCTCCTCAAATAAGATTGGCTTTGATGGAATTATCTAGATCTTATGATGATGCCCAGTTAAAGAGTGAAGCAGAAAGTTTGGTTAGTGTACTTGAGAGTTTTGAGTTTTTACTTGGTATGGTTATTTAATATAATATTTTATTCCCTATTAAAATGGTGAGTAAAAAGTTGCAGTCTAAATCTATATGCATTGACGCTACTATAAAGCAATTAGAAGGTGTGATGGTATTTTTTTGAGAAATATAAAGATGAAGGGTTTGACTCTAGTATGAATATTGTCAAAAGCCTTGCACATGAGATGAAATGTAGAGCCTACATTTCCAACTAGACGTTGTATTATTAGGAAAAGACAATTTGATGAAACTTATCACGATGGAGAAATACAATCAGCTGAGGATTCTTTTAGAGTTAATTACTTTCTAGTTGTTGTGAATATGACAATTACTCCATTAAAGAATATATTTGAATAATTAATGATATTTGAAAATATTTTTGGATTTTTATTTGATTCAAAGAAGTTGAGGTTGTTAGATGATAACCAATTAAGAGAATGTTGTACTAATTTTACAACAACTTTTTCTTATGATAATGTGTCGGATGTGGATTTAGATGATCTTTTTCTGAATTAAAAGTGTTACAAATGACTTTGCCAAATGAAAATTTAGAATTTGTTAAAGCTGCAGATCGTTATCTAAATGTTTCAATTGCTTATTGAATTTTATTAACTATACCTATGACTGTAGCATCAATTGAGAGAAGTTTTTCAAA
Source organism: Erythroxylum subrotundum (assembly GCA_027563845.1). Lineage (NCBI taxonomy): Eukaryota > Viridiplantae > Streptophyta > Magnoliopsida > Malpighiales > Erythroxylaceae > Erythroxylum > Erythroxylum subrotundum. Next base: position 19,387,700 of record JAOQMQ010000005.1, on the reverse strand, counting down.
GTTAAAATTATTGAAAACCTACTTGAGGTCATTAATGTCACAAGAAATGTTGAATGGTTTAGTTATTTTATGTATCGAGAATGATATGTTGGATAATATTAATTTTGACAATATTATTAATGATTTTGCATCTAGAAATGCACAAAGAAATTTTTTCTATGAATCATTATCATCTGCGTGTTTGTTAGTGCAATTCTTTTAGTATTTTGCAGTCCAATATTGTTGTTCAATTGCTGTTATTGCTATTTTGTTGTTACTGTTACTATTTTTAGTGATTTTATTGTTACTGATAGTTGTAAGAAATTATTAGCTGATGTTATGATCATTTAATATTTTGTTGAGTATGTGGACTTATAAATTAACTCACTTATGTATGAATATCAAATTTTAATAAATAAAAATATACTTTTAAAGTTTACATGTTTGTATATTGTCAATTTATTAAGCCTTTTTTTTTTTTACTTTTCTCAAGGCCTATAAAACATTAGGAATGACCCTCATTACCAATCTTTATTTGTTTTTCTTTCTACCAATATTACTTAAGAAATATTGCAACTGGTAAGCCATTACTATACTATTTAGATAAACAAAAGGATAATAAATTTAGATAAGCATTTTTGAGATTTTATCATAGAAAGTAATTGTCTATCTAAATTTTATCATTCACTTAATATTATATTTACTAAAATAATTATTGATATTTACGAATTATTTATACTAATTTGCTTTTAATGGAATAATTATACATATGTTCCAAAATGTTACCTTTTTTTTCAGTTTGTGTCTAATTAAACAAAAGAAATCAATAAAAATATTTTGTCATAACTTGTCTTACTAGAATTTGCTTCTTTTCTTATTCATATTTCTATTTACTTCTCTAAATACTAGTCATGAAAAGGTGGACACTAATTATATAACAAAAGACAAGCATTCTCTCTTTTTTTTTAAAAGACAAACAATCAGTTAAGTAAGATTTCTATTGGATATTGATATTGTACTTAAGAGAAATCCCGGTGAGTCACGTGCCCGATGTCCTACGTGACATCCCGACATGCTTCCCACGAGGGAGGAATTCCCCACCAGGTCAAACTTCAAAAACGAACTCATTTCATTCACGCCCGAACCGAACTTGAAATAAATCACTCAAATTTCCTTAAAAAAAATTTACAGTCTTAGGGCCCAAAGTAAAAACCAATTCCTAAGACTAAAAAGAAATTCCATGCCTCTAGATCATTTATAAATAAAAATCATCCCAATCGGACCTCTACAACTCAAAATATCACCAAACTACGAAAACGTGATCAAACACTTCCAACCAATCGTTGCACTTTGATTTAATCCTTAACTTTCTAAAAATATCAAAAACTTTAGATTTATGCGGAGGAAATAGGAAAATTTCTTAGAAAATCAATGCTTCAAAAATCATGAAAATCGGAGGTCAAATGAAAGAATTACAAACAAAAGAGTGGAAGGAGGTTAGATTTAGGAAAAAAAAAAGAAAATCAGAAAATAAAAAAAAATCGAAATAAGGCACCTGAAACTTTGAAAATGTATAACTCTTCACACCGAATTCCAAAGTTCGAAAATTTGGTATCAATAAAAAAATAAAAGATAATTCAACAACTTTCATGAAGGATTTAAAAAGCAATTTAGCCTCTAAGGGAAACAAAAACCTCTTCCAAGTGACTGCTTAATTTGAAAACATCTTACATAATGACTGAATTTCCAAAATTCATATCTTTTAACTCAATGGCCCAAAAATGTCACATTTTATATCAATGGAAAGATCACAAGACAATCTACAACTATCATGAAGGATGCAAAAGTCATTTTAGTCTCTAAAAGAGGTAAAAACCCGTTTAAAGCTACTGCCTATAAAAAGACAGTTCAAACAGTAATGGTAAACAGTAACATCATTTTTCCAAATATTATATCTTCTTACTCCTAAGCCCAAAAATGACATATTATACCTTAATGACAAGATCAAAACCTAAACTACATTCTTTAAGAAGACCTTTTAGTCAAATTCTAACTCTATGAGGGACAACACTACACTCAAAGTTTCTGCCCAGATTTCATTTTGACCACATGAACAGTAACTGTATTTTTCCAAACCTTATATCTTCTTACTCCTAAGCCCAAAAATGACATATTATACCTTAATGAAAAGATCAAAACCTAAACTACATTCTTCAAGAAGACCTTTCAAACCAATTCACACTCTAAGAGGGTCAAAACCTCAATCGAGGTTTCTGCCTATTTTAAAAAAATTGGACAGCACCTCCCCTAAAATTGTTCTAGCCAAATCTTCAACCCAATCTCCAT
>JAOQMQ010000005.1:19362071-19377822 GCA_027563845.1 Erythroxylum subrotundum | reverse complement strand
AATAATAAATATAATTTATAATAATAAGGAATTTAATAATAATAATATTATTAATAATAATAATTAAGAATAATAGTAAGTAGAAAATTAATAATAATAATAATAATAATAATAATAATAATAATAATAAAATTAATAAGAATAAGGAATTTAATAATAATAACAAGAAATGCTAGTCATACACGGGGTGAAGAAGAAAAAAATTAATAAGATTATTAATTAATAATAATAAGGTGTTCTATTAATAATAGTAAGGAATTTAATAATAATAATAAATTAATAAAATTAATATTAATAAGAATAATAGTAAGTGGTGTACCAAATTGTAGGAACTTGGTGTCGTTAGAAACTTAAGACTTATAGGAATAATTGTTTAGAAAAATGTGTTACCTAAATACTTCTTTTTCTGTGTCAAAATGACCATGCAAATGATATGAAAATATGTTCCGGAGAGTATCTTAATGAAGCTTGAATATTGATCATTATGTAATGCACGATCGTGCACAAGCAAGATCGTGACAGAGAAGAAAGCTCAAGATCGTGACAAAGGAAAAGCGTTGGGTAGAGTACGATCGTGCGCGAACACGAGCACGATCATTACAGAGGAGATTCAATAGGAAATGAACGATCGTGACAGTGATATTAATAATAATAATAAAATTAATAATAATAATAAGAAAGTTAATAATAGTAAGGAATTTAATAATTAATAAAATTAATAATAATAAGAATAATAGTAAGTAGAAAATTCATAATAATAATAATAATAATAAAGAATAAGAATAATAAAATTAATAATAAAAAGAAGAAAATAAATAATCGTAAGGAATTTAACAATAATAATAATAAATATAATTAATAAAAATAAAAAATTAATAGTAATAATAATTTTTAACAGTAAATAGAAAATTAATAATAATAATAATAATAATAATAATAATAATAAGAAGGATGTTTTAATCTTTTTATTACTTATTCCTTTCTTATTTTAACTTTATATTTTCAAACCAAACATTAACATAAAAATTCTTTAGCAAAGTAATACTTATTCTAATATATTCCTAAAAATAACTATTATATTTCTTGCGTTAAACCAAACTTGGTTAATGTTTTTGAAAATGTACCTATCTTTAATTTCTATATATTCATTAGGATACTATACTTAACACTAAGACAAGACGCACCTTTCTTATCCTCAGTCCCAAAAAGAACACGTACACACAGTTCTCTTTCTCTCTCTTTCCACTCCCAATCTGAGGATTAGGAAACGTCCCTCAAATCATTGTAGGGTTTTATTCCCACCCACAGATCCACCAATCTCTATCCCCCAATCTACGCTTTTCCTCGACCATCAAGATGCAACAACAAGGGACCGGAGTTGTTCCCCAGCCCATGCCCGCAGCGGATCACCAGTACCAGCAGCAAAATCCGCCCTGGATGATGCAGCCGCAGCCAGTTCCCCCACCGTCCGGATGGAATCCTCCTCTGATTCCTCCGCCGTCTCAGTACGGCGTAGCACCGCAGCAGGCTGGTGCGGGTATTGCCGCTGCCGACGCCAACGAGGTCAAGTCGTTGTGGGTCGGTGACTTGCAGCAGTGGATGGATGAGAATTATCTCATGTCGATTTTTTCCTCTACTGGAGAGGTAAAGCTATTGAGTTTTGTTTATCTCAGATGTAAAGCTGCGAACTTAATTGGATTTGGCTTTGTTGTGTTCGTTGTATACTTTTGGTTTTGTGTGCGCGTTGGAGAATATGATTAAAGTGATACTTATTCTATGTTTTGTACGAATTGTATCGACATTTGGATTAGTTGGGTATTTGTTTTATAAAGGAAAATTTTTAGAATGATGGTACGCTAGTGTTTGCGTATAATATTGAAATTTAAAATCTTTGATGAGAAAAATGGACTTGAAGTTTCGCTTATGTTGTCCTCTTGTTTATGGAGATAGACAACAATCGTTTCTTTTTTCATTTTGGTTATTTTTTTCACTTTGTTTTGTCCTATATTTTCATCAAAACATAATTGTGTTGCAGGTTGTGTCAGCCAAGGTAATTCGCAATAAGCAAACAGGTTACCCTGAAGGTTATGGTTTCATTGAGTTTGTATCCCGGGCTGCAGCAGAGAGAATCTTGCAGACTTACAATGGTACACTAATGCCGAACTCAGAGCAAAGTTTTCGACTGAACTGGGCTACTCTTGCTGCTGGTGAAAGGCGTCAGGATGATGGTCCCGATTATACTATCTTTGTTGGTGATATAGCTGCTGAAGTTAATGATTACTTGTTGCAAGAGACATTCAAAAATGTATATCCATCGGTGAAAGGTGCAAAAGTTGTGACTGATCGGATAACTGGACGTTCCAAGGGATATGGCTTTGTGAGGTTTGGTGATGAAAATGAGCAGCAGCGTGCCATGGTTGAAATGAATGGACAGTACTGCTCAACTAGGCCAATGCGGATTGGACCAGCTGCTACTAAGAAACCTGTGACCCAGCAATTCCAGAAAGGTTTGTACTATAAGTACTTACATATATAATCCCTTTATGTGGAGTGGATATTGTTACTCATTTGTATAGTTACAGTTTGTTTTTGTTGCATCAGTCACTTTTTATATGTTGACCCTTACATTCACTTTCTTGGATTCAGTTATTGTGGACTACTTTTGTGTTTTCTTAACATGATACTGATTAAATAATGCTCTTAGTTTTCCGTGCACTCCGTTTCAAGTATGAGGATAGATGGAATTTCAAAGTCATTTCCTTCCAGCAATTACGATTGTAAACTTGGGCACATTTAATTGAACAAAAAACATGCAAAAACTTATATAAAACTCATGTTGTTTAAAGCAGGACATCAAGAGGCTCTCATTTTGGGGGCCCTGGAACTGATTTCAGCTTGAAATGATTCCACCTAAATGCGTGGCCTCATTTTAGGTCAGTTATTTTGTTTACATCATAAACTTAATTTACTTGTGGCGTTTAGCCACATTCGGCAGTTAATTTTTCAGTTCCTTTCCTTTAGAGAGTCACAAGCTAAACTAGTTTTGTTCCTTTTCTCCAAGGTCGTTTAATTCTTTTCAGAGATCCTTAATTCTGCTAATTTATGTCAGCCTTTGTTCTATTTCTTCTATTCAGTTCCTTTGCAATGTTGAGACATATGGTCAAGACCTGTTTTTAGATTTCCCTACGTTATTCTACTTCATGAGCAAACATGTGCTGTCTATATAGATTATCAATGGTGGAAACCATGTAAACAACTGTAGATTGGCCCAGTCTTGTAAACATGTGCTGTATATGTTACATCTGCACCATGCAAACATGAATGCAGGTTTTTCCAAATTGATATTTACCTGTTCGAAATTGCTATTGAATCCTCTCGCTGACTTTTATTTTTCAAGAGGTTCTGAATTGTAATTCAGTTTAACATTGATGTGTCTATCCAAGAAGATTGTTCATCATGCTGTCAAATAAAAGCCCAAATAAAACTGAAGAGTCCTCGGTTTCCTTTGTTCTGCTTCATATATCAAGAGGCTTACCCTGTCAAAGTAGTAACTGTATCATTTTTGTAGGATGTTTCCTATTAAAGTAAGACTCAACAATCATTTTAAGAACGATATTTAATAGTAATTAGCGATGCCTTGCTGAAGCATTCTGGTTGCCGAAGCCAACACTTCCTGTTGGTGTAAGGCTCCAAACTTCGGAAGTTATATCTAACTTATTTCACAGGTTCAATTTGGTTGAAATTCTAAAGCATTTTTGCTGTTATTTGCTGCGGTAGTAATTTTTCCCAAGTGTTTATTCATCACGCTGCTGTATGCCATTTTTTCATAGGCATTTCCTAAATATTGTCTAATTGAATCTTATGCCCTTGTAAATGTTTCTTAGTTGCTGCATTGCTTGGCTAGCTAGTTCTATTTTGTTGAGTCTAAATATGATGAATCTGTGTAAGTACCTTAAACTTGTTTTTGGACAAGTTGTCATTTAATGTGAGCTAATTGAAAAGTAAAATAGCATACGTTTGAGATGGATATATCTTTTATTTGATTGACACTTCCAGACATACAATTAATTAGGTTTTCTAGTGTTTCTTTTGTCATTATGTCTGTTTCATCCTTTTTTCAGCTGTTATGTATCTTTTTACTTCATTTGTTATTGCAGCTACTTTTGACAATACTCAAGGAACTCAGAGCGAGAATGATCCAAATAATACAACTGTGGGTAGTTGGTTTGTTATTTACATAGTTAATTTTTTGCTACTTCAAATGACTTTGTACTCTCCTCGATGCAGATTTTTGTTGGGGCTCTAGATCCAAGTGTTACTGATGATATTTTGAGAACTGTGTTTAGTAAATATGGTGAGCTAGTGCATGTGAAGATACCTGCTGGCAAGCGGTGCGGTTTTGTTCAGTTTGCAAATCGGTACCTGAGACTTAAAAACCCAAAATTCCACTTCTTCATGATTTTCACTGTCTTGATTTATGTTTTTTTTTTTTTGGTATGTGTTGATCTAGTTCATGCGCGGAGCAAGCACTCTTGATGTTGAATGGAACACAGCTAGCAGGACAATGTATTCGACTCTCGTGGGGACGAAGTCCATCAAACAAACAGGTCTTTAAGTTGCCTTTACAAAATTTTCGAGTTTTTCTTCTGATGAAGTTTCCCATTTATTTAACCAAGGATGCTATGTTCAGTCTCAAGCAGAGCAGAACCAGTGGAGTGCTGGTTATTATGGGTATTCTCAAGGATATGATGCATATGGATATGCAGCTACTCCCCAAGATCCTAACATGTATTATGGAGGCTATCCTGGATATGGAAACTATCAGCAGCCAGGGGCTTACCAGCAACCCGGAGCTTATCAACAGCCAGGAACTTATCAACAACAGCGGCAGGTAAATTACACAGTAGCTTCTTGAAAACATTTCTTTTGGAGATAAAGTTGCTAAAACACATTGACTTCTAGGAAGTGTATTATATCAAACAATGCTTACAGTAATATCTCCGACAACTTTTTCATGTAATTTTACAATCATTACTTATTGGACTCTACATGTTCCATTTATAGTTGAGCATTCATGTCAATTAGACATTTCGTCATCATATTGTGCTACTATTTGATAAAAAATTGTGGGTGCATATCATTTCCGCATAATGACGTTTTATGCTTTGTGCAGTGATCTAGTTCGTCTGTTGCTCTTGATGGAGTTGACATGTTCGCTTCATGCAATTTGAAGTCCCAGATGTCAACTAGCTAACGTTTACCAATGCTTGGTGTGCGGAATTACGGCTTCGTGGTTGCGTTTTTAGGATTAGTTTTTATTGGTGAGAGTTCTGTATACTCAACCTTAACTGGGGCAGTTCCGCTTTTTCAGGACAATTTTTTCTTCTTTCTTATATATCTGGTAGGACAACCGAGTTGATGGGATAACGTCTGGTGTTCATGTCATATCCCCGCCCTTCCATGTGGTTGTGTATTTGCTCCAATGTATGTGTGCACTTTGGTGTAATGGCTGAACCAGGTATCAGCTTTTCAGCATTCTTAGGTCATTTCTAGTAAGGAATGGAACCTATTACAGCAGTTTCCATCCAGATATTTCACTTTAGATTAGTTTGCTTGCATCATTACGAAGTGTATTGCTGGTTACGTGCAATATTTAGCTTTCACAGTGGAAAAAACCTGGGATTAAAGATAGGTAAGGGTACCTCAAAAACTTTACACTCATTCAAGCGTAGGACCTGTGATCAGTTTCCATTTCAAAGTAAATAGCTAACTAGAATTCATGAACGTCAAAGAATTTTAGTACGTAAAAAGGAATCAAATTTTCACCACAAATGGATCAATCTGTACCTTCATACAAATGGCCATTATAAGGCATAGCCATTTTTGAAAAACTCAGTGTTAACTTGTACAAATTGACCTAATCTATATGCTCTAATGGGTCAAGCTTGAAAATTAAAAGGGTTAGGGTTCTAAGAATTAGTTTGTGGATTTAGTTTGAATTTAAAACTAAGTTTAAATATTTAAGGATTTTGTTTTGTTTATAAAAAAATTAAAAAGAAATATTTACTCTTAACATATATTTATAAGTATCTTGAATTTTTACTTAACTTATTATTGTTGTTTAATAAATTTTCATTCACAAAATTATTAAGGAAGATGCTAGATTCTAGATGATACAAAACTCTGTAGGAAAGGTTTTATACAACTTTTTTCAGTTTGTAAATATTAATTCATATTTATCTTAGAGATTATTAGTGTTCTAACGAATGTCGATCTCATGAGAACTACAATTAACAGTGATAATCATCAATCTCTTATTGAATCTAACAAAACGAATAATTGATATAAAAGGAATAATTAACTAAACTAAATTTACCAATCTAACATAACAAACCATAGTAAATAAGAAAGAAATAACTCATTGATAAACAAGACCTAAATGTAAAATCTCCATAAAATCTTTCTATGTTTATATTTATCTTTATTTTTATTATTAACCCTAGTTTCTTGGTTCCCTTAAAAATTACAACTATATTCTTTTTCAAGGAATACAACCCTTACTCTTAAGTTAATTGATTTAAATCTCTTTATAATCAAAATCTTTAAAAATGCATTAACTCATTGTGTGAATTCCCATGATAGACTTAACTTTAACTCATAAAGTTTATGTAGTATTATCTCTAAGATTATATATAATTCTTATTATTCATGCCACAATGTATTCATGCATATGATTTCTCAATTATTATATAATAAATCTAAAATTGAATCGATATGCTAGCAAATTTCAATTTAGTAATAAGAAAAAAATCATTGAATAATTAGTAATAAAACTTGGGTCTTTCAATAGACCAAAGAATTAGTTCAAACAATAACTTTAGGATCCATCTAATCTAGGTCTATTCTAATTTTGTTCATCCTAAAAATAAGAAAACTAAAAATAACAAAGAAACTAGAACTTTTGAGATTGCAACTATCAAACATAATGAGAAAACTAATAATAACAAAGAAACTAGAACTTTTGAGATTGCAACTATCAAACATAATGCCAGGATAATTAGTTATTATATTATCTAGGATTGTATTATGTTATCACTTATAGTGGCATTTGAAGCTTAGACTAAGCGGCTTAATAATATGTATTAGGTAGCTCAACCGACATTAGTGACACATTTTGATATTTGTGAAGGTAGAAACGTTAATCATGAATGTCAAGTGCCTTACAATATGTGGAAACTAATCAAGCAAATTACTTTTATAAAGAACTAGTCTTAACCTATGTTTAGTTGGATGTAAGGTTTTTAATAGAATAGAATGGTTTATAATGGATAAGGTTTTTAATAGAATAGAATGCTTTATAATGGAATAGAATGTAAATAGATGTAATATTAGAAAAATGTTGTTTGGGAGGGATGGAATGGTTCATAATGTAATATTGTGAAATGTTGTTTTGAAGAAGGGTTCATAATATAATATAGTGAAATGTTGTTTATCATTTTACATTCCATCCTAAACCCCCCAAATTAGAGGTAACTTCTTTTTACTGTTTAGGATGGAATGAGATGTAATGTAAAACTCTCCCCTTCCATCCTATTTTATTCCATTCTATTATAAGCCTTCCTCTTAAATGATGGAATAATATTGTATTCTATTTCATTCCATTAATAACCACCCAACCAAATATAGCCTTAAAGTAACCCCTATAGTAACATTTATAATTTGAGGTGGAGAAAATATTCTACCTTTTTATGAAACAATCAAGCTCTACCCAAATTTCAATAACAACGACATCAATTAAGTAAATCAAATCTTAAGGAGATTATGATGAAAGTTGTCACGTCAACAGAGACTTGCTTCAAGGGTACTAAAGCATTTCTTCAAAAACAACAAGCCTTCGTCAATAACTTGGAGATTTAGATTAGAAAGCTTGCTAAGTTTTTCTCTGAAAAGCAGTTATGTACTTTGCCTAACAAAACTAAGTTAAATCTAAGGGAGCAAGTTAATACAATAACTTTGAGGAGTGGAGGGAGCTGCAAGTTAAAGAATAGAGATATAAGAGAAGGAAAAAGGTTGTCGTAAAAGTAAAGAAGGATGAGGAGAAGAAGAAAGAAAAGAATGAAGAACCAAAGAAGGAAGTGGTCAAAGATTAAAACCTAAAGATTCGTACCCAAACAAGCTTATAATAGTTAGAAAGGAAGATGAATTTGGTAAGTTTCCAGAGTTTCTTAAAAAATTACCCGTTAACATTCTTTCTATTTAGACTCTTTCACAAATGCCAAAGTAACCAAATACTTAATAGGTCTCCTTTCTAATAAAAAGTTCGATAAGTTATTAATGGTTAGTTTAAGTGAAGAGTGCTCCTACCTTAAAAGATGAAAGATTTATAGAGTTTTACTATTCCTTGTAATACTCGTAGCTTATTAATTAAAACAAAATTAACGGCCTTAGGAGTTAGAATTAATTTGATGCCTTATAACATGTTTAAGGAATTAGGATTAGGTGAAACCTAATATATCTAGAATGATCATTTATTTTACAAAAAGATTGATTAAGTATCCTAGGGTATTATGAAAGACAATTTGGCTATGGTTAATTAATTTTTATTTTCTATAGACTTTATGATTTTGGATATAAGGGACGATATAAAGATTCCCTTAATCTTATGATGAAATTTTCTAGCTACTACTAAACATATCACAAATGTCCATAATAGAAAGTTAATCCTAAAGGTGGAGGATGAGGGAGTAGCTTTAGAAATATCCAATTCCATGAAACATTTCCTTGATAAAGTTGATACTAGTTTCTCATAGATGTGGTTAATACTGATATTTCTCCTATTATGAAGGAAATAATCAAACAAAACCTATTGGAGACTTATATCATAAAAGGAGAAGAAGGAGAGATAAAAATTCAATTCTAATGAAACATGTGGTATCTAATGGCTTTTGATCACGAAGTAAAGTGGAATCAAGTCATTGATATTGAATACAAAATGAGGGAAGGGCTTTAGTAAGAAGTCCAACTAAAAGATTAAAAAATAAGTGATTGATAAGAAGCAATCCAATATTTAGGTGTTTTTGTTTTAATTTTATAATTTTTAAGATCTTTAACAATAATTTTAGTTTGCTTTTGTAGTTTTAAACTCATGGATTTAAGTTTATTTTGATGTTCTTTCATTATTCGATTATGATTATTCTATTTGAGATAAAAATTGATGGCATTATGTAGGTTATATAGGACATGTTGCAGGAATTACTGAGCACCCCTACGCATTACAGTAAAGATCAGATTGCAACAACCCTAGATAGATATTAATGACATAAAAAAGAAAAATAACTTTTTTTAATTGTCGAGGGAATACCAATTGTCCTTACATTCTTTACATTTTTTTCTATATTTTTCATTTTTTTTGTATGTTATATACATTGAGAATAATGTACCAATTAAATTAGGGGGAAGCGAAGTCTTTTTAAACACTTATATTATTCTATATAAACAAGAGAAAAAGAAAACAAAAAGAAAATTTTGTTTTGTTTGAATAAGTGAGCATTAAATAAAGAGTTAGTTATTTAAATATATCAAACTTTACTCAATTTTGTAATTATAACTCGAACTTTAAAAAGTGACAATGAACTGTTTAAACTTTTAATTTTTTTGCAACAATAACCCATCGTTAAACCCTCAATAAAGTGGTTAGAATCAACTAACCTATTTACAAATGGTTATCTAATCATTGCCACGTAATAATAAAGATTTAAAAATTAAAATTATAAAACCCCTAAATTCCTAAAATACCTCTAACCCTAGATTCTTCTAGCTATATGATGAAGAACAAAGGAAACATCTCTAGCTGAAACTAAGCCACCCCTCCATCTTCGCTGTAACACCCCACCCTCTCGAGACATGTAACCAACATCTTGAGTGATATCTGAGTCCGTGCCCCGCAAGGGTGGCATGCTAGAATGGTCAAACTCTCGAAAAACTCAGTACAAATTTTTTTCGACAGTTAACATACACGTATGCGAAAATCAATAATCAATTTCAACCTCAATCTTTTCTTTCATAACATAAAAATCACATTTGTTAACGTTACACTTCAATTCATTCTCATTTACAAACCTTTCCAATATGGAAAGTTATTACATGCAGAAACATATTCAAATATACATTATACAAAAATTGCAGAATACATAAATAAGAAAGTATAACTGCAGACGCCAACTGATCCCGACCTCTATCTCTCGCTTGAATGCAGTAAGTATACTCTCGTTTGTCTAACAGGTTACTCATCTGAGCCTAAAAAATAGTTGCAAATTTTGGGTGAGTTTTGCGAACTTAGTGAGTGACTATCATCGATGGCTCAAACGGTCATATAACACACAATTCACATCATTTATTTGATAATCCTATTAAATCACAGACACTTGATCCATCGTTTCACATTTTACATTCAACACATTATAATCATTCATATCATGCATATGCAGTGTACATGAGACTCACTTTCCATTTGTTACTTTGTTGTGACCGAGTGCCTAACTATCCTATATTCATTGTGGATACCGGGCTCATTGATAACTATCCCGTATCCATTGTAGATACCTGGCTCATTGATAACTGTCCCGTATCTGTTGGAGATACCCGACTCATTTTACATAGTGAGCCTTTGGCTTTTAATCACTTTCTGAGCTCGAGGCTCTTTTTCACAATCTGAGCTTTAAGCTCCTTTTCGGTGGCTACTCTGGTCACAACTGCCTTTATCTTTCATGCATTTATGAAATGGAATGCATCAATCACATTTGCATATTCTCATTCAATCACATTCGCATATCATCGGACCTTAGTCCGGCATTCAACATTAAAGTTGAGAATCATGTTTTCATTCATATGCAAATGCACATCTAGAACACATTTATCATAGGACCGTGATCCGGCATTTAACAATTCAAATTATGTACACTTATTTCAATCGAATTCACATACAAGGAGCACTTCAATGTTCTCACATTTATCAAACTTCTCGTACATATATTGTCCGGAACCAACACATTCACATTGCATAATCATTCAATTCATAACATAAACAAAACAAACAATAAAGTAAGACCATCTCGGTCTACTCACAGTACGCTTCAGATTAGCATTAGCTTCCATGATCTGGAAACGTTTGGATGCGGACGTGTATCCTACATGTCAACATTATGCAATACACACGTTGCACACACATTAATAATTGCACAATTATAAGTATTCCTTTATGCACAAATGTGCATGTGGAATGTGTGCAATGCATGCTTAATGACATTCTCAGGTATTTTTTCCATTATTCAGGTCATAAAGTCATTTCAATATCAAAACTCACTTAAGTAGCATTTGTCCGTAGGGTTTATACCTCAATAAACCATTAGAATCCAATTTCATAACTCAATGAATCATTTCAGATTTTTCTCCAAACAATGACTTTCGGGTCTACTGTTCTCGATCATTTAGATAATGAAAATAAAGTAATTTGACAGTACTCTCTTCTAGAAAAGTTTTCTTCTATCTCTTAAGTTTCTAATGACACTAAAATCATTCAATTTGGTTCAGAAATTTGAAATTTGTACCCTAAACATTTTCTGACTGTTCTTATTCTAAAACAATGTACTATGCACAAATTTCATCCAGAAATTTGACATCTTAGAGACTGAATTACAATTAGACTTCTTAAAATGATTTGTAAGATTATGTCTCTAGTTTACTCCAAATTAAAAATCATCTCATTTGGAATCATATAGATCCAGATATATTCAAAATACCAAAGTATGTTCAGTGAAATCATACGACCTCATACTATTCCAACAGATTCTCTCACTTTCCTTCAATCAAACTTTTTCAAATCAATTCATAATGCTACCAATTTTTTTGGAGATATAGAAAAATGTGTTAGGAATCTATTGGATCAAGAATCACTTCATTTGGAGGTCGTATGGTGAAGTTATGGGTGAAAGAATAAAACTTGATTATGTCCTTAATCATATTGAACCTATTTTGGGACAAATCGCATAAAGTTCATTAGAGATGTCAGATTAAAATGGTCTTAGGACGGTTTCAAAGAAGACTTTAAGATATACAACTTTTGTGAAGACCTAGAAGAGATATTGTGCCATATAGAGGGCCAAAATCTCAAATTTTCAAAAGGTAGATGGGTCAGATGAAAGGGGAAGACGAAAGAAGTCAGATGATAGCTTGGTCAGACGATGGCTTGGTGCATCAGACGAAAGCTTAGTTAGACGAATGGTCAAAAAGAACCAGACGAATGATCAAAGAAGCATCAAACGAATGGTCAAGAAGCACCAAATGAATGATCAAAGAAGCATTAGACGAAGGCTTGATCAAGGAAACATCACCACTTATAATAATCATATCTCTTATCTACGATGTCCAAAAATCGTCTACTATATATCGTTGGAAAGATAAAAGAAAGATCTACAACTTTCATGAAGAAAACTTTCTCTAATTCAACCTAGATCAATCCAAAATTTCCCTTGAATTCAGAGCACAAATTTTACATTCATCCACCAATATACTGCACTCAATTCTCAACTTCATAACAATTTTGAAACTCTTAAAGACAGAATTTAAATTCGACATCTTCATAAGAAATGTAGCCATATGTCTCTGGATTAATCCAAACCAAGAATCATCTCCTTTTCTACTTCATTTACTCCTCATTCTCAACTCCATTTCAACTCATCACATTCAACCACGTCTCATCATTCATAATTCCTACATTTCTTTTCCATAACATCTCACATATGTATATGTATGTGTGTGTGTGTGTGTGTGTGTGTGTGTGTCAACAATTCATTCAAGAAGCAATAAATGCAACACTTATAATGTAATTAAAATCGTTAAACTTCTTTGATTCAAAGAAAACATTAGTGGCTTATTTACTCTATTATAAACATGTACCCACCTTGATTCCCTTGCTTAAAGACTTGCTCAAAATGCCTCTTCTCTTGCTCCTCTTGCCTTTCTTGATTTCACTCATCAATGGCAAAACCCCATTCAATAGGAATCCAATTGAAAATCCCACCATGCAAAATCACTAAAATTGATTCTATAATACTTAAACCCATGCATTTTCTAAACTCCATGAACTAAATTCCTTCCAAAAATTCAAAAAATTCAAAATGATCTTACCTTGGTTGCTCACCAAATGAAGAGATCTTTAGCTCAAATGGAAGCTCTTCTCTTCCTCTACCCTTTTCTCTTCTTGAACAACCTCAAAATCTCTCTTGAAGGCTAAGAAAAATCGAACCCTAGCATATTTTCTCTTCTTTCTCTCTTCTCCACCGAAACTTTCTTCTTTCTCTCTTCTATTTTTGTTCTTCTCTCTAAATTCACGTTTTCCCTCCTTAAAATGCAAGACACTCTTTTCTTCTTCCTTTTATGCCCTTAATGAGTCTAAATTGTCCATTTTGCCCTTCCTTATAAGCTTATGGTCTTATACCCTTAAGTGATCTTTTAAAAAAACCCTTGAACACTTTAATTTCCTTAACACCTCAATTCAATTTTTTTCACACATATAATCCACAATTCCAAATATAATCCCATTTATAGATCAATTATACCCAGAAATTGTCAATGAATGCATGTTTAGTCATTTTGATGTGTGCAAAAATTCAAATTCATGTGCGTATATACTAACATTATGTATGAGCATGAAATGCATTTTCTTAATCTCTCTTTGAGCTCACATATACTGAATTTTAGGGTTCTAACCCTTAGCATGAGAACAAGATGTTACATTCGCACCACTTTATTTTTTGATTATGATATAAAAACAAAGGAAGGAGAATGTTCGTAAAACATACTTATTAGACAAATAATAATAAAAACAAAGAAGATTAGAATACTGTTGATAATAAACGTGAGAAAGGAAAGGAGCAATAGTTAGGAACAAAAAAATAGTTAAAAAAGGAGAGAGCACCAACTTGGTGAAAAAAAGGATAGGTAAGATATAGGGGAGATAACATAAAGATAGAGGAAGAAAAAGAAGGACCAACAAATGGAAAAGAATAAAGGAGAGAGTCCTTTAGATGGAATTGATTTTCTTTAAGAAAATGCCTACTAATGTTTTCAATTCTCCCACTGTCAATTATGGCCTCTATTACTAAACGCTTGAATCTTACTCCTAATTCTTCTTAGTCATGCTTTTTTTCTCAAGAAATTGAATCTTCTTCTTCATTATATTTTGTCCAATTGCAACGATTTTCTTTTCCTAATCTACAATTATGTCCTTGTTTTATATCTTTTGAAGTTCCCAAACACCATAGATCTAAACTCATCAATTTCACTACCTTTGATCTTTACCTAACTCTATAACTTTGTCAAAATAAAAATCATCATCTTAACAGCTCTAATACTTTTTAATCACTCATCTCTGAAACTCTTGACAGCATCAAAGAGCTCAGTTTTTAAACTAAATCCTTGCTTCAGCCTTCTCTAGTTATTAATGTATTATTCTCCTTATGTGTGTTGATTAGAACTTCTCTAGTGTCAAAGGGTATCCCCTAGACCTTCTTGTAAGCTTTATTTTCATTCTTTATTAATACATTTTCTTCTTTCTTTTTTTTAAAAAATACTTTTTAATCACCTTATTTTCACCATATACCATTTAGTTGTTGCACTACATCACCTTGACAAATTCTTTGTTAGCTATGTTACGGACGATTAATCACAATAATCAAAGAAATAAGTGCGAAAATAGCAAACACACACAGATTTACGTGGTTCACCAAAATATAGCTACATGCACGGGCGACTAGATTTTTATTCACTGTGAATTGTTTTCAATGATGGTACACTAGGAGAATACAACGTATTTATACGCCCAGGAGAATATAAAAGACCTAATATAATTTTGCGATCCACATTCGTGGGCCTGGTGTAAAATCCAAAACTGATTATCAGGCTCCATATATCAGCAATTCTCCCACTTGGAGACTGATCCAGTCAACCTGACCATCTTCATTCTCCATGCCAATGTACCCAACAAACTCATCTAGTCGCAACATCTCCCATGCTATGGTAGAAGATCAACTGAGGCCTGCATGGCCCCAGTTTCCCAGCATCAACACCTTTAGTCAGCATGTTCACTGAATTTTTAGCACCATCAATCTTCTTCAAACACATCTCACCATCTTCCACCAAACTGTGAGTAAAATGGTACCTGCGCCGGATGTGCTTAGTTCTGAAATGATATACTGGGTTCTTCACCAGCTGTATGACACTCTGACTATCAGTAAAGAGAACCTTATCATGTTGTTTCTTGCCCAAATCTTCCAAGTAATCAGTCATCCATATCATCTCCTTACTAGCTTCAGCTATTGCAACATATTCAGCCTCTATAGAAGACATAGAGACACACTTCTAAAGTTTAGTCATCCAGCTCACTGCTATCCCATCTATAGTGTAGACATACCTGTACGTACTCTTGCTTGAATCCACATATCCACTAAGATCAACATCAACAAAACCCTCTAGTACTACTTTGCCATTCCCATAACAAAGTGAGGTGCTAATTGTTCCTTTCAAGTATCTCAGCAGCCACTTCACAGGTTCCCAATGCTCTTTCCCTGGATTTGACATGTATCTGCTCACAGCTCCCACTGCATGTGCTATATCACGCCTAGTGCAGACCATAGCATACATCAAACTCCCAACTGCAGAGGCATAAGGAACTTTTGCCATGTGCTCACGTTCG
>JAOQMQ010000005.1:19303772-19343178 GCA_027563845.1 Erythroxylum subrotundum | reverse complement strand
TAATTAATATATTGTAATTAATTAATTACAATAATTTAATTTAAATATTATAATTAATTAATTAAAATATAATAAAATTTTATTTTTCAATATTTTTTCAAACTAACCAGCATTAATGGTAATAGTAATTATTCCTTTCTCTTAACCAACCATCATAATTATAATGATAATATTCATTCTCATTTCTATTACCATTGTCTATGCAAACTAACCGCTCCCTTAATTAAAATCTTATATTCGTACACTATATTCATTCTCATTCTTATTACCAATCTCTATGCAAACTAACCGCTCCCTTAATTAAAATCTTATATTCGTACATTAAAAATAAATCAATTCAATTACTTTTTGTCTTCTCTTTAATATCTTAACTACATATTTCTTTTCCCATTAGTATTATAGCACTACCTCCATTTTATCACATCCATAAACTTATTTCTTTTATTTACTAAATCTATACTATATTTAAAGAATTTATTAGAAGGTGAATTGGAAGATAGAATGTCAAAACACCCGGTAAGTATCTTTAACAATTACATACTATGTTTTCATAAATCACTAAATGTAACTTATAGGATTTGATAAAAAGTTTGCTTATTTTTAAATATAAATTGAAATATGATTAAGTTGTATAAGTTAAACACATAAACTTTATTTTTATAATTTTTTTAAAAAAAGGTTGAACTTTTTATTTTCCCCATTTGATGTTTTTCTTCTTAATTTTCATTGTCAGTTGTGTTACAGGGTTCTACCTCCGGATTCTGTCTCCTTTCCTTCTTTAGATCCTAATAAAAAATAAAGTCATGAGTATAATGTATACTAAAAAATATATATTTTGCAAAATATGTTAAATATCAAAGAAATTTGTGATACACAATGATTTAAAAGATAAAAGGATGAAATAAAAGGTTTAATTGGTATTAAATTTCTATAAAATCTGTTAAAAATTAATAAAACTAAAAAATTGACTTTAATTTAAAATTTTGTTAAAATATTAAATAAAAATTAATTTTATACATAAAAATTATTAAAATAAGACAAATTTAAAAAATTTAAAATTAAATAAAATATTCTCCGATTTAAAGTTTTTACGATTACACACTACAGTAAAACCTTGATAAATGAATATTCGATAAATTAATAATCTCGATTAAATAATAATTTTCTTCGGTCCCGATTTGAACCAATAGGATAAAATAATAACCTCGCTAAATGCATAAGATAATAGTTTTAAAAAAAATTCCTTGAGGCCCACTGAAAATATAAAATAATAATTTATTAAATAAGTACGAAAATTACATATATAATTCATAAAATAAAGCACTTCCTAAACAATTTTTATTTCAAATTTTATGCTTTCCTAAAATATGTATCTATAGTCAATTGATTCTTCTTTTCATGAGAGCTGAATTCAATTTTATCTTTAACTTTTTGGAGGGCATAAACTACATTTGTCAAATTAGGATCTTTACAAGGGTAGGACTTTTTTTCTTCTTCTAAAAATTAGGAATCTTCATTTCTCTCAATCTACATGTCCCCTAATCATCTAGATTGTTCCTGGATCCATTTCTTGCAGTGGCGAACAAGAATCTTCTGAAATGTAGAAATCTTAGTTAAAGTAGGATTCCTTATAGAATTAAGATTTATGCAACTTTGGTCACCTTAGGTTATTTCGACCTCCTCACTTTGAAAATGACATCCAAAAGTCCTAAATCTCCCTCCTTAGAATGATTTTCTTCACTTGACACTTAAAACACTTGAAATGATAAAATTAATATAAGTCATGTGATTTAGACATCAAATGAGAATAAAAACTAAGTGTAAAAATATAAAAAGATAAGAGAATATGAGTGCATCATTAAAGTACATATATCTATTTATAAACTTTATACAGTACTGTGTACTTGAAACAATTTACAACACTTCATATTCTAACACTTCATATTCTAATGTACTTATATATACTCTATTTTAAATCACGCTTACCTAAGATTAATAAACTTATTTTTGACAAGATTAATAAACTTAAATACAATGCACTATCATTAGTTAATTGTTTATTTATTTTTTTTTAATTACGAAAAAAATTAATTGTTTAATTTGACAAATATAATGTACAAAATAAAAATTATTCTATAAATTAATAACTCCGTATAAGATAATAATTTTTCAGGTTCAACGATGCCATTTTTCGAGGATTTACTGTACCATTCGAAATTTTTTAATTATCGGAGAAGCAAACAATTTATTAGTCATCTTTTACGCACGATAAAAGTAGACGCGATCCTTCGATTCGATTTCGATTTGATTGAAGAGCTTCGAGCCAAAGCATATAACAAAACACAAACTTCACTTCTCAGATCTCTTCGTACATGCACACTCGGACACAACCATTATTAAGAAGAAACCTTCAAAACCTACACACCAACAGATTCTCTTCTTCTCTTTGTTTTTTTAAAACAGGAAAAACAAAGATATGGGTTTGAAAAACAGAACAGAGGCTGACACAGAGAGTTGTCTGAGGGAGGCTTTATTGTATGCTACTGTGTGTATAGTCGGGCTCCCTGTCGATGTGCATGTCAGAGATGGCTCTGTCTACTCTGGAACCTTTCATACTGCTTCTGTTGGCAACGACTATGGTACCGTGGGCTTTTTTTAAAATTCTTTTTTCCGGTTTATATTGAAAGCTTGGAGCTTTGTTGACATTGGTTGCTGCATCTCTTAAATTGTTTTTGGGGTTTTTTTTTTTGTCGACGCTGTACATGAGGTTTGATTTATGTGAAGAACTGTATTCGAGTCTACGAGATCGGATTGGAATCTAATCTCGGTTTATGTGTTTTGTTCAGTATTCACTTTTCAAAAAAAAAAAAAAAGGCCTGATATTGGCTTTTGACGGTTGAATAAGAATAATATATTTGAAAATTGGAAAGAGATTTATGGTGTTGATTTTTGTATTCCGTTTTAGGTGTTGTGTTGAAGGAAGCAAAGTTAACTAGAAACGGAAAATGTGAAGCCAATGTAGGCAATGGGAGTGTGATAGACACACTTGTAATTCTTTCTGATGATCTTGTTGAAGTGGTTGCTAAGGTCTGTCACTCTTTCTGTTTTACATCATTATTGATTATTTGGATGTGATGCCTTCTTATAGCTTCATTATGAGTTGTGTTCCTTTTAGGGAGTTCTATTTCCAGCTGATGGTGTCACTGGAAATATCAGTGGTGATGGTATGGAAGCTGTTGTTGCGAGTGAACCTTCCAAGGTTGTTTACCACGAGGAAATCACAGCTAATGAGCTTATGTTGGATAAAAAGAATCTGAACAAAAGCAGGTATTGCCCATTTCTTGGATTTGGTGGAGGATCATGCTATCCTCCTCATTGACATTTGAGTTGCTATGGTACTGTTTCTGTTTTTTCTCAAGTTAGTTGTTAGGTTTGCATTCACATAATAACTATACTTGAGAGAAGTTTTTCTCTGCAATGTGTTTAACTTGCAGGATGTCATGTGGTTAAATGTGTTCGATTGAATCTTTAAGTTCCTCTAAGGTTTGTGAAAGAAGATGCAATTTTCTTTCTTTTGTGTGTAACACAATTAAAATTAATTTTTCTTTATGACCATAAATAGTGGCTTCTGCTTATTTCCTATATTCCTTTGCAGCAAAAGTTTGTATTAGTACTTCACATTTCCTGCTTTCCAATATAAACATATGATATAATTTCACCTGTTCAAGTAAAAACTATGCCTTTTTTGAACAACTTGAGCTTTATCATTAAAATTTTGGCTTGAACAATAATAACTTCTTATTTTTTGAGTGTCATTTACTCGGTTAGTAATTGTGGGGAAATGACACTGTTATGTCTAGCAGTGGGGTGTTAAATAATGATACCTGCTTTAATGTCTAGAAGTTCAAGTTTTTGTTTAATAAACAAGTTTATCTTTTTGGCCCGAGTTGAAGTTAATTGCAAATCTAGTACTCCTTGGTACCTATTTCTCTAAGAAAAAATAGGATGTCACTTTAGTCCAAATTGTGAAGCAATTCGGAATGAGAGAATCAGAATCTATGTGTTTGTATTTCTTCTATTTCTCTCACTGTACCTGTTGCAGTGGGGGTTCAGCCAAAGCCAACAATCGCCGTGCTTTTGGTTTCATGCCTATAAAATCTGCAAAAGAGCATGAAGAGAAAGAAATGAAGCCGGATTATTCTGGAAATAGCATGGAAATTGAACAGGAGAAAAGGCAGAGACTGAATATCTCAAGGGTAAACGTTCTTCTTGTCCATTATGAAGGTTTTTGGTAAGAGGCATGTTCCCATGTGTCCAGTACAATATTTGACGTCAAACACTTTTTCTATGGGTATGGGCTTCTGTTTTATGGTTATAGAATTTGTTGTTTATGACTTGTGTTTATTTTATTGCTTATGAAATTAAGATTTAGTGCAAGTGATTTGCAAATAGCTGATGCATTGTCATGAGTCCCACAGTCTTTATGTCAGTGACAAATTGGATGAATCAAAATGCTTTAAACATTTTCTATGATCTCTGTGTGTGTGTGTCATGTCTTCTTGGACATGGTAACATCATTAGTACTTCTAGAATCCATTTCAATTTGTTTATCTGTTACTTAATGCAGCACGAAGAAACTTCTGGTGACTCAACTAATGGAAGGTATATACTATCAACCTTTTCTAATTGATAATCTATTTCTTGATGTTTGTATTTGTAGGATAGATTAGAATTTATTCCTTAGTTCTTGTTCCTTTGGATCCTACATAAGGACTGCTCAACGAGTATGGCTTTTGTGGTGTAAGTAATTTAAGCATAAAACTCTTACACGGACCTGTGTTTTTGTTCAGTTGGAGACTGCAGTTTTGAGCTTGAGTTTGATAACAAATTTTCCAACTCTCAATCAATATTTTAAATGTTCTGTAGTTCATTCAAATCTAACATTTCTGTGCACTTTTTCCTTTTCGAATTTGACAGACAGACAGGAGATGAAGGTTCACAGTTCAATCAAGATCATAGCAAAGAGAAGCTTGAGTTTCAAAGAGAAAAGACTGTATGTCAAACAAGCATAACTAAGTTATTTGTTTGAGAACTAAGATCATCAAGAAGGAGGAATTATGCTGTTCATGATCTTTTTATGCAGATATTAAATGATGGTAATTTATTTTCTTTTTGCAGACTCATGAAGATCAAAGCCCACAGTCAATCAGTAAGTTCTTGTCCATTGTTGAAATGACTTAAAATGTTTGGTTACTGACTAGAAAATCAAATGTTGATTGAGTACATGTTCATTATGTTGTTAGCATTATTTTGATGCTAATGGTGCAGTATAGAATCAAATAGAAGTCTCTACCCTCTGTATGTATTTTATTTTTTGTGCAACATTGTGATAAATAAAATTGGGCTAAAGATGTGATCTGCAGTTCAACATTTTACAAAAAGTTTTAAGTAAATCTTTATCATTATCTATTATCACTTTGCACCCTAAAGTTACTAAAATAGTACTCATTGTAGCTTAACATTATTAAAATAATACTCATTGCATTCTGAAAGTGGTAACAGAGATAACGATAAGAGCTTATTTAAACTTTTCTTGAAACATTAATATAAAAGTGACACCTTTAACCAATGTTTAAAGAAATTATTTTAAAGATAACATCAGTACCTAGTAGGTCTAAATTGCCTAGTTGTGACATGACATATGCTAAATTTATAACTCATATCCTAAAAGCTATCAAAAACTTGTTTAGAATTTAGGGTGCTATTTGTACCATTTTGAAAATGTTAAAGTGTAACTTGATGCCATAGATAACAGTTGGAACTAATTTAGACTTCTTAAGAAACATTAAGTGGCAATTCATACCTTGTCATAAAATTAGCAACCATACATTGGATTCTAAATTACTCTATGGTATTATAGGTATTTACAAACTCCATTTATTTATTGCCATCGTGTCATACGTGATCATAACAACATAATAGTTTGAGAAATTAGTTGCGTAGTTCCATTGTGACTGACCTGGTAACCATGTATCAGTTCAAGTTTGTATCTCCCTATTTGAATGTACTTTATAGTTTTTTTTTTGGTTTGTACCCTGTTTTGCTTGTTTACTCTCTGTGCATAACAGATTCTGGCCCCAATGAAGCTAAATATGTTGAGAAAGGGCAGATAATCATGAACCTGTTCTGTAATGGAGTATCTGCTGATCCTGCTCATGCACTTAATATCCTGAACAATGGTGAAAGGCCTGCTTCTGCATCCACAATTTCTACCAGTCCTGTTTGTTCAAGTGCTTCAACAGTTCCCAACTCTGTGCTTGATGTTTCCTTGGAGTCACATTCTGGCTCATCTACTTCGAGTAGTGTAGTGTCTCCACAAAGTACTGAATCCAATAAAAGCTCTAAGGTAGTTATTATCTTGGTAACTGTACAAAGTTGCATTTTTTTGAAGCATAGGCTATTTAATCTCTACAATATTGAACAGCCTTGTCATAAACCATGAACACATGGCTAATAGTTGTTATGGATGTCTCATTGTAAAGTTTGAGATTTCTTGTATTTGTAGGAAATTTTCTGTTAGGACCCAGATCATGATTTTTCAGTATTTTTCCAATTCAGGATTTCAAACTAAATCCAGGAGCAAAGATATTCTCTCCATCTTTTCTAAATCCTATATCTGCTACTCCTCCGGCACTGCCAACAGTTGCAAGCATGGCTTACATACCTAGCAACCCCACTGTGACACCTCTTGTTGCTGCTCAACAAGAAGTTGGAATCAACCCCTTTGCACCTCGGCCATCTGTTACTTCCAAGTTTTCTCCATTTAATAACTTGACAGCTGGAAATGGTGGCAGTGGATCTCAATTTTCACAACCTGTATGTACAGAATTTAATTTTCCCTACTTCTTTTGTAATTTGAGATTAAGCAAACAATCCTTTTAAAGGCCTTTTCAACTGTTTTACCTGCTTAAGTTTCAATTGGCTTCAGTATTGTATATATACTGATATGCCACTTTTTTCCTTATTTTATCACCCTGGGTATCATTATGTTTTAATTTATCAGCTTTAAATTTGAGAAATCTTGGTGAACTAAACTCAAGATTTACATAATGCATGATATAGACTTTGGTCAACTGCTCTAAAAATAGGTAATAGCTGTTAGTAAGTTTGGTGTTCATAAGGAATTTCCTGGTTGGAAGCTAGCCTATTCTACTTTTAGGTTGTAATGCTGTAGACAAAGGATGAGAGTATCAAAATTTATCTATCTTCAGGTTGTTTTAATTCAATTGTAGTTCTCATTATGCTTCCTTCCTGTCATAGACTGTTGGGCACATGGGAAGCAGGATGCAGACCCTAAGATATACTGGTCAGTATCCTGCTGTTCAAGCTGGACAGACATATGTACCCCAAAATACACCACCTGTGAGTAAAAGAAAATTTATTTGCGTACCTTCTTTTGTTTGTCCAATCAGATTTTAGTTTCTATTACTGGAAACATGAGAGATTTTTAACATATAGGAGGATACTGGACGACAGAAGTTACCCTCTCACATTGTCTCTTTGTAGGTCATGGTTGGACGACTTGGACAGCAGCTTGTTTATGTGCAACCAGTTCATGTAAGCTTGATACATAATATGATTAAAGCAGTGTGCTGTTGGTACTTTCTTTATTTACAGTTAACCGAGATACAGCCCTTCGGTCTAGCTCAAAGTTAGGTTTTCTTTTGGCCATGATGGACGGCAATCATTGAGGGGAGGGACAAGTTTCTGTTATCCAACCTTCAGATAGTGCCTAGAGCAATCTTAGTTGAAATTTTGTGTTTAGTGGCTCTGATGAAATCCTGTGCAGAGGCTGTGCTTAAAGTTAAATACAGTCTTGGTTTTCTCATTCAATGTTGGATGGAGCAAAAGCTCCGATTATTTCACATGCCTTATGATGCATATATGGGTATTTAACCTTCAATCACATATAATTGTTATGAATATCAATGAGCTGGTGATTTTGAATGTCTAATTATGAAGATAATTCATTTGTAATGCCAGTGAACAGTGCATCTTTTTTTATTCCCCTCTTTCTTTTGGTTGGGTGGGCATATCCACATGCTGTAAAAAGTTTTTCTAACTGATAGGTTTCATTCATTTTTCTCACATGCAGGCTTGCCTAAGTAAGATACTGCTGTAAAGAGCCTGCTAAACTGCATAACAATTAAGCTGTTTGATTTCTTTATATATGTTATAACCCTTTCTGACTGATTTTATGTGTATTTGCTATATTTTTCTGAGATTCTTATGCTGCGAATTCAAAGAAACTGACGATCATCAAATTGCCTTTTATTTCATGTGGAAGGATTTAGTTGCTAATGCAGCAGCTATCTCACCTGTATCTATGCGTCCGCTGTTGACTCAACAGGTGCAATATCCAAAGCACCAAGGTAAAAGAAAGTTTTCATCTTCATTATGACCATGCGATCCATTCCAAGGAATTGTTTGTGTCCATTTCCATTTCACTTGCTGCCTTGTTAATCCAGATTTAGACAAGCTGAGGTAACTATTTGATATTATGAGAATATCATGAGAACTAACTGCCGTCTGGAAAATCACACCATTGAACAGTAGGTTCCAAAGAATTGCAGCAGAATGTCAAATTATACAATATCAATGCTTGCATAATATCTTGGACCAGTATAGAAAAGTATTATCCTTTTGCCATTGGCATTGAAATAGTAAAAGAAAGTAAAAACTTAGATTGTTCCCGATGTCATGAAATGTGGGAATGATGAGGGTGTCCTGCTTTGCTTTTGTTAAAGCTCATGAATTGGGCAGTTAAAGTGGCCACTGGAAATCCTTCTCCTCTTCTCTTGGGACAATGGTCCCACCAAAATTGAAGAAATTAAAAAAAAAAGGATATGAAATAAAGCAGGAGCTTCTGGCTGATTTTCATGAAGGTTGTTGATGTTCTAATTGTTGCTTATCCAGGTCTCATTGTATAGAGCAGTTTACTTTTTGTAAAGATGATATATAACGATGAGTTAAATTACTAGATACTGTCAACCTAGGAAAGTTAAAAGTGTCTGATTAAAAGTAAAACTATGATGGAAGCATACATTTGTTAAACAATTAAGTTGTCCAACCTTGTTTATTTATCATAATTTTATGGCGCTTGAGTATATTTATGTTCTATTAATCTTATGTTTGAAATTGGTGCAGCTGGCCAAGCCTTGCAGCTGTGCGTGCCCCAACCATTTGTAGCTGGTGGACAGCAATCATATGCACTTACGAGTCACATTCCTGTACTGCAACACCCCGTCCCTGCAAATCGTCCAATTGGAGTTTCAGGATCTACTACCACCTTCAGCACCAAGTTTCCATGAACATAGATTGCCGCACTTACAACATTGTTGATTCTTTCCCTTGAAGAATAAAAGTTTTTGGTCCATAGGCTTGTGAGTTAACATCCAGTCGGGAGGTAATTAATGTTTATCATGCTGATAGATATGTCAGATATTTCTAATTTTTTGTTGTTGTCATCATTTGGGAGATGGTTTGTTCTCTTTATGTAGAAAAACCTACCTGGAAAGTTGGAAGATAAAATTGCAGCCTGTGAAAATCATGCAGAACGACCATCAATTTTGATCCAATGAATCTTATTTTTCTTTTTGTCTGGTCTCACTCTTTCTGTGTGTCAATTTTGGTATGTAAGAGACCTGCAAACTTACAATTAGAAGACGTGAATCATCAACAATCTGTTTGATATGATTTGCATAATCATATCTCTTTTTCCACCTACTGTCACGTTGACTAAAGAACTTTCACGTTGAGTAGCCTTGCTTTTCATGGTTTTCATTACCCTATTTAGGTCTGTTTCTAGAGAGTTGAATGTACTTCATTTTCTTGTACTTATACATTTAACTCTGGAACTGATGCTGGCATATGGGGCAAGAAATATGTTTCAACAACAATGCATACACAAGATAACAGGCAATGAAGCACACCAATATGTGGCCTATTGTGATGGGTTAAGTGGGGTGGAAATGCAAGTTCTTCCTACGCTGATGAGGGTAAAGTTGGATAGGATACAGGCTTGTGTCCCATCCCTTTCTTGAAATTATCATGGTATGCATTGATTTCCGAGAAACAAGATCTCTTGACTCTTGAAGTTGCCTCTTCCTAACATACGGGGGATCTTTTTATTGTTGAGAAAGTCTTCATATTCTATACCCCTTTTAACCTTTTCACATATTTTCTTCACCTTGTACGAGTCTATGTTCCTTGGTAGAGGTTCAAGGGCTAAGGGTCAATCGTTTGCATTTTCAAACACCGCAGACCTGATTATGTCTATGGATGACTCCCTCCCTAGATCTAGTTTATGGTGATGAACTTGGAGTTCGCAACTGGGGTAGATGCCACTAGATTCAGAGAAAGTATAAGAAGACTATATGTATACCTACTTTAGTAGGCTGTAGGTCGCAAACTTAATCGTATTTGTGGAGGTACTCGCATGTTGCAAATTTGTTACATAAGGAGCTGGCAGGTTTGTCTTAAAATGATGAGGGATCCTTGGGTTTATATAACAAGCAAGCAACCGACTCGTATTAAGGCAAGGCAAGATCGAAAGTTAGACTTCCACCAGAATTTAGGAAACCATTCAAGTTTCCTGCCTTTCAGCTTGCAAGCAATATGGAAAACTACAGACCCGATGAGAAATTCCGGTATCACTACTATTGCAGAAAATAGGAACTTGTGGATCTTATCAGGACCTTGTTTTCAGACTTGAAAACGCGGTGTGTTTCTGTTAAGGCAATGATATTTCATAAATTGTCACTACTCTCTCTCAAGCTGACAAGCTCCTCAGAAGCTACTTGTAATTCTTAGCATAAAAAGGACGCGTGATTCATACGCAAAGTACGTCGCATAGGTTATTACAGAGTAGCCCTCAAATTTTGTTGTAGACGACCTCCACAGTTACTTGCAGGCCTAAAGACTTTCAGGTATGGGAACTCATCTTCATCCCACACTTAATTTTTTTTCTCATTTTGTTTTATTGTATTTATAATTATTGTTTACAAATTCAATAAAATTTAAAATATAATTAAAAATTGTTAATTTAATGTTTTTATTAATTTTCGTATTTGTATATGAAAATTATCTTGTTTTGTGAATTCAATCCTTTATTTAAATTTTGCCCCAATTAATTTACATTTTATTAGTTTGACTTTTGTTAGTTTTGAGTCAATTTGAAAGTATAACTAATGTTTGGGTTTAAAATTAAAAAATAAAAAATTAGGACTAAATAACTAAAAAATGCATAAGGACCAAATTGCAAATGGGGGAGGACTCAATTGCTTAATTAAGCATCAAATATATATCACATTTTTTTTTCTTTGAAGAATGAAAATATGTATTGAGCCTCGAAAGGCAAGCAATTCCCTTTTTTTAACTTGTTTTAGACACCGTTCATCGTTCCTAACTTCCAGTCACCTTATTTTCCTATCTCCTTTCTTCCTTTGGAATGGCCTCCTCCTCTAGTAGCTCTGGCATCGCTCTCCCACCAACTTCACCTTTTAGTAATCACAACCTCAACTTAGAATCCCAAGTTACATTTCCCTCTTTCCCTCGGATCAAACAACTACTATGCAAACCTCTTCTTCTACTCCAACCTCAAATGAGAAGTCTCTAATTGTTTTAGAGAAAATTGTTCCCTCACTTGTTACCCTAAAAGACTTGGCTTGGGAACAAGTGGTAGCTGGTGACCCTCATACATCGGGTAAAGATTGTTGCTCCTCTATATGAAGTGCTGAATGTAGGAGTCAGGAAATGGAGATCTACCATTGTGGGATTCTTCTTGGAGAAAGACTTTTTTTCCCCCTCAGATTAAGAGTTGGGCTACTGTTAATTGGCGCAAGAAAAGATTGGAAATAGTTTTGAGTAGTGGAGATGATTTCTTCTTATTCAAATTCTCTATTTAAGAACAAGCTAATAAGATCATTGAGGGAGGTTCGTGGCATGTACAAGATAGGCCTTTCTTCATTCAGAAATAAAAACATGGAGTTAACCTAGACCAGGTATGCACGAAGAGCATTCCACTCTAGGTGAACTTTCACAAAGTTCCCCTGGAATATTGGTTAACTGAAGGCCTAAGTTACCTTCCTAGTAATCTAGATAAACGTTTATCCTTGGATGAAAATAATGCTAATATAAATCGTATAGGATATGCACATGTATGTATTGAAGTGGAATTATAAAATAAGCTACTTAAATATGTCAAATACTTGAGACTAGATGAAATGAGCAATCTAGTTGAAGACATAATGAAGCTATCCTATGCCTAAAATTTAAGTTATGTAGGAAATGGATTCCTAAAAATTAGGATTCCACTAATATTGTGGAGGAAATAACCAATAGGAAGGAGATACCTCAATTGGAAAAGAAACCTTAAGAAGTGCTTGCGGAGCCACATAAGGCTGAGAATTCTGAGGCCTTAAAGTCTATGATCCCTAAGAAGCAATCAGAACCAAGTTCATCCTTACTTGAGCTTCAGCATCAACAGGCATCCCTTAAAACTTAGCAAGTTACTTCATTTTATGTTTAGAAGAGGGGAAAGAAAAAAGGTAAACATGTGGAGGATAAGAATCTTACAGAGAATGATATTGCATCTCCTGTTACCTCCAACCAAATAAGGAAAGTTAAGGAGAGAAAGCCAAAGAAGAAAAACCAATTTACCCTTTACTCATGGATCTATTAATGTGGAACATTAAAGATTTAAGCAACCCAAATAAATAGCAGGCCCTAAAGGAGTTTTTATTCCTTAGAGGCCTGTTTTTTGGTTTAATTGAAACAAAAATAAAGCTGGAGCAATTCACTAAGGGATTATGGTTCCTTAACAAAGAATGAATCACTTTGAGCAATCATAGTAAACACTACAATGGCAGAATCATCACTACCTTCAATCCTTAAACTTTCCAGCTTCATGCTTAGGAATGCTCAGACCAATACATCCATTACGAGGTATGGTGCTCCTCTTTAAACTCTATAATAACTATTACTACATTTTATGATTCCAACTTTGAATTTCAAAGGGAATAATTATGGGAAGACTGTCAAGAATAAATATAGGGATCATATTTCCATGGATCATTGTCGAGGACTTCAATTGTTATAAGTATGCTAATGAATCTGATGGCCTTCTAGTTAAAGACAAGCTTAGGGATAATCCTTTACTTAAGCTTATCAGCTCACTGGGAATAGAGGATCTGAGACATTCAAGAAATCACTTCACTTTGTAAAACAAACAAAATGGAAAGTACTTCATCGGAAAAAAAGTTGGACGTAAGCCTTATAAAATTTGAATGGTTAAGACAATTTCCCTTTAGTTCCAGTGAATTACACAACTGTTTAATCTTTTATAATACCCCTATAATCACTTTCCTTGAATTGTACTGGACCAAAAAGGAATGCTCCTTTTAGATTCTTCATTGCTTGGCTTAAACATCCTAACTTCACATGTTTGATCTGAGAGGAATTGAAGTAAGGAATGACTGGATCCAAAGCTTATACTTTCCAGCAGACTTTGGAAAAGTTTAAACAAGCTCTAATATCATTAAACAATTGTGACTCCTTACCAATCTCTCAGTGGAACGTAAGATATTTAAGCTCGTTGTTGGAATTTCAACTTAACTTGAGTACTAATCCTACCAACCAAAGTTTAAGGACTTTAGAAACATCTTCACTTAAGGAGTATTATAAGGCCTTGGAGCTTTTTAATCCTCAAGCTAAGCAGAAGGAAAGAATCAAATGGCTTAAAGATGGTGATTTAAATACCAAGTTTTTTTACAATACAGTGCATGTGAGAAGAAACATAAATGAGATAACCATCTTAACAGATAATGAAGGGAATTCAATCTCTAACCAATAACCATTTTAACAATCTATTTGGAGATTGTAGGGAGGTAAGGTCCATTACTGATGTGTTAATTCAATCTTTAAGTAACTCTTTTTCTAATTACTTAGAGCAGGACCAAACGAGGGAGGTTACATTTGGGGAGATTAAGCAAACCTTATTTGATCTACACCCAAATAAGGCATCGTGCTTAGATGGGTTTAACACAAGATTCTTCTAAGATATCAAGGACCTCACAAGACAGATATTAACTGAAGTAATACAAGAGTTCTTCAAAATCGCCCACATGTTAAGAAAGTTAAACAAAACTTATGTGACACTAGTTCCCAAAGTGCCTAATCCAACTTCCTTATATGATTTCAGGCCTATATCATGTTGCATTATAATATAGAAAGTTATTTTTAAGATTTTGGAAAATAGGCTTAGAAAACTCCTTAGTGTAATGATTAATCCCAACTAGACAACATTCATTCAAGGAAGAAGAATGAGTGATAACATCTTGATAATTTATGAGTTATTTAAGAGATAACAAATCAAAAAGACCATCAACAATGGGGCTATTAAGGTGAACTTCTAAAAAAATTTTAACTCAATCTGTTGGAGCTTCCTTATTCAAGCAATGTAAGCTTTCAGATTCCCTAACAAATTTATATCCTAGCTCCAAATTCATTATAACTGCTTCTCATTCTATTTTAATCAATAGTGAGCCAACTAGACTGTTTGGGGTTCTAAAGTACTAAGACAAGGGCCCCCTATCCCCTTAATTGTTCCCAATAGCCATTAAAGTCTTATCAAGACTAATAAGACTTAACACTCAAGCTAAAGCCAACTTTAGATATCATTATTGATGCAGTAAGTTGGATCTAGTTAATTTGTCCTTTGTTAATGATTTGTTTCTCCTATGTGGTGTTAATATGGACTCCATCAAGCTCTTATTCAAGGTATTAAAGGATTTTGAACCTATGTCTAACCTGAGCTTTAATCCCTCGAAGAGTAAAATTCTGCTCTCAGTAGGAATAAATTAAGAAGTTTTCATCTGACATTCTCATAGGACATCTCCCTATAATATATTTGGGGTCCCTATTTCTTCTATAAAGCTCTTTTTTTATCAAAACTATACCCTTTTATGGATGCAATATATAGAAAGCTCAACAACTTGACATATAAAGCTCTCTCCTATTAGGGAATAATTTAATTGATAATTGATGTCTTATCCAACCTTTATAGTTATTGGTGCTCTAATTTGGCCATTCCAAGGCGAATTTGGTAGGAGATTGACAAAAACATGAGTCATCTTCTTCGGACCAAAAACATGAGGCATCTTCTTCGGATTGGCCTTAATGGTCCTAGGAAGAGCCCTAAAGTAAAATGCTCTATAGTTTGTGCTTAAAAAAAGTATAGAGGATTGAGAATCACTTATTTGAAATCAACATGCAAAGCACTACAAACTAAGAAAATCTGACAAATTCTCACTGATAAAGAGAACCTTTGGGTAAAAAGGCTTCACCTCCTAAAGGGTGAAAGTATCTAAAAGTACACACTAAAGCCAATAGTTCCTACACATTAGGGAAAATCCTAAAGTTAAGGGACATCATACATCTCTCCATTAAACTTCATATTGGAAATGGTGAAAACACTTAGTTTTGGTATGATAACTTGTTAGATATAGGACTTTTATACCAATGTATACATTTCCAACACCAAAAATCCTTATTCCCTGATAACACAAAAGTATAAACTATAATTACATATAGATCTTGGTTTGGTCAATAAACACAACTTAAGGACCATTGGAGCTACTAACTAACTTGTCTGCTTACTAAACTGATTCTATTGCACACGAAATAATCATTTGGAAATTAGAGAGGAATGAAGCTTTCTCCGCTAAATCATATAAGGCTAATGATAAGGAAACAATGCATCAGGTAAGCTAGTTTAAGTTTGTGTGGAAACTAGTTATAACTCCTTCTTGTGCTTTCTTACTCTAGGTGGTAGCAATAAGTAAACTTAAATATTAGATGCTTTGTTGAGTTCTTAGTGAAGGATAAGTCATGCCTCTTTTGTGCACACCTGAGGGAGGACTTGGATCACCTATTTTTTAGCTGTTATTACACCAGGGACTATGGGACGCAATTCAACTAAATTTAGAATTCAATGCCCTTACGACTCTTGCTAACAACTTGGAAAATAGCTTAAGAGATGATTACCCTCTATTCATATGTGGTTTGGTAACTATTGTACATGATATTTTGTGTGAAAGAAACTCTAGAGTTTTCAGCAATATGTCTTCCAATAAGGAGGAGCTTACAAGGAAGACAATATTGAAGATTAAACTTACTGCTATTGTTAGGGGCTTATCTTCTAAACTATCTTCCCAAGTGAAAAAGGCTTGGTATCTGTAAGACAAGGGTGAGTTATGAAACATAATACTGTTATATTGTATTAAGCTCAAACTGTGAGAACATAATATTGTTATATTGTATTAAGCTCAAACTGTATTTCTCACTTTTTCTATCTATAATTGTAACTCCTTCTAATTAGTAAGCTTTCAAGCTGAGACTTACATTGTACTCTTGGCAATTCTATTATTTCAATCATTACTTTAAAAAGTATATAAAAGAGTCATTAGAGACAAGAATAGGTTACAACCTGACACTTAAGCTAGCTAAATCAACAAAGCATATCATAGAGTTTTCGAGAAATAGTTTACTTAATCACTAAGATGTTATCTCATGGAATGTTCTAATTAGAGTTGATTATAAAGCTAAATTTATGCTTTTCCTTGAACAAGTAGATATGAAGTCTAATCTTGGTGTTCAGTATGTTGGAGAATGCTTCATTAACTAGGCTCTGATTTGAGAAGTTTTTTTTTTATTTCTTTCATCCTATATATATGTTACCAGATAGAACAACGACATAAGGATAGGTATGTGTCTAAGTTTAAAACTCCATTCCACTATATCATAATAGCTTAATATGGCATTATCTAGATTGGGTAGGATTAATATTCCTTTCCAAACTATTCTAATACGGTCACATTGAAACAACAAGTGATTAAGGGTTTCCATTGACATTTTACAAAGGATAGGTTACTTAGGAATGTGTAAGAATCTTCCTAGCCTATCCATTATATACAGTTTGTCTTTAACTACTAACCATAAAGTGTACGAGGAAGTAAGTCCTTACCCCATACAACATTAGGTTAATCACACTATACAATGTCTTGTAACAGACACTTGTGAATTCACCTGATATTGTTAAACTCTAGATGGATTTACCCTCATTATCATCTTGTAGCATAAATTGAATATAAAGGAAGCTTGTGTAGGTGCCACAAATTGAAGTGGCCTTAGCTACTATGGCATTCAGGTGAATTATGTCTTTAAGACGGTCAAGTCATTTCAATTTTCTAAAGGTCCATATATGATCCATTTATCAATCCAAAAGGAAGCATGTTCCCATTTCCAACCATACTAATGCATTCCCTCCTAATTTTGTCTTATGTTTTGACTATGAATTTCATGATTGAGGATGAATTGAGAGGAAGCCTGAAATTTTATAATTTTATTGTCAACCTTTATTTTCTAACATTATATATCATAACCAAATGAAAATGATACTCATGTATTTTATTTTCAATATGGTTGTTTGTAACAATATTTAATTATATCGAACTGTTATATAATAAAAAAAAATGTGTGCATGTAATCCTTAACTCACTACATTTACATAACAATCATTTGAATTATGTAACTAACACAATTTATAGTTAAATACATAAGTGTGTATTTTTATATCTCATAACATATAATATTGTAAAATGATTCTTAAAGTAATTTAATATTTTATTTATAGTTTATAATATTTGAAATAATTTATTCTTTAATTTAAGTTTATATATTCATAATTTTAACATTTTTTGGGCTTATATTGGACTACTTTTTATATTCCAAACATTAATATGCCATTTAATCAAGTGTGTACATTATTAATTTTATTCCTATTTTCTAATCTTTCAACCATTAGTATTAGAATTCAAATGACATTTTGTACCAATTTCAATAGACTTACACTTAAACAAAGCAAAAATATGAGTAAAAAACCTCAAAAGGTTTAATTAAGATAATATAATGTCCTTTTAAACTTTATGAATAGGTTGAGTTAGTCTTTGTGAATTGCTATTTTCTTCCTAACAAGAAGTATTCTTTAATGTCAATTTCAAAAGAAGGTAATAAGAAAACTATAGTTATTCCATGTATACTTGCTTCCAAACATATTGACATGGTTTTAACAACATCTATGCAACAAAGTACGAATAACATGCGTTAACCAAATAATGATTTTGAAGACAAAGGTTAAATAAAATACATATTTATACAAACCTTGATTATACTAATAATTTCTTGCCAAATAAGTCCATCTATATTATAAAATCATAAGAAAATTTGCAATGTTAAGTGAATCAAATATTGCAGAGAATATATCTCTCATGAAGGATGGAATGTATATTTTATTAGATTTCAATATAAAATCTATAATCTGAACCTAGATCAATCATGTTAGATTATCAAGATAAACTTGATTGTAGAAGTATACCTAAATTTATTGGAATAAATGTGAATGAGGTATTCCTTTTCGCTTTGAATCTTCCTAAAGATGCATATAGGTTGTCTCCTTTTCAATAATGGGATATTAGAAAAGAAATCCCTATGCACACTTTGAAATCATAACCACTTATTTATATAAAGCTTATTCCTAATTTATCCATCATAGGTTAGGAAACATATGGGTTTCTACATATATAATAGTCTATATATAATTAGATGATTTAGGTCTATCGACCTAAAACTTATTAGATCACTTTTAATATTATGCCAAATATTATAATAGCCAATGACATGTAACTATTAATATATATATATATATATATGTCCATTAAAAATTCCTTCAATCTCCCACATAAACTATATATACATAATATCTTATAATTATATATCATAATAAACTTTATAAGCTCAAAATTGATATTACTATAAAATTATCTTTAAACAATCCACTCCATAAATCTTATCAATATATGATCAAAGAGATCTTTGCACAATTATTGTGACCAGACCCATTAGTGATCACATGCATCAATATAATTAATTAAATGGATCAAATATGGATGTGTAGCGTGGAAATTTCATATTATGTAATCTTAACATGAATATTTCTAACTAATCCTACCTTGTTCCCTGGTGATATCAAACTAAACAAAATTAGAGCGTGAACTCGCAAAATCCTTTATACTGTATTAAATCATAAAATTTCATTTAACATATCATCAAATGACACAACACCTATATGAGTACTGTGCTCATAAAAGACCTTAAGTGATAAACCTTTAGTTAGCGGATCTACAATCATGGGATTTGTCTCAATATGTGTTATAGACATCTAACCACTCTGAATTCTTTCTTTAATAACAAGGAACTTAATGTTGATATGATTCGACTTTGACAAGTTGTTGTTGTTGTTATAATACATTACTATTGACTTATTTTCATAAAACAACTTTAATTGCTTTTGATGTCATCTATAAATTGAAGCCCAGTGATAAAGTTTTATAGTCATATCTTATGACTGGATGTCTCATAAAATTTTATAGATTTAGCCGTCATAGAAGAAGAAGCTATGAGTGTCTACTTAGCACTCTTTTACGAAGTAAGCACTTTAACAAATAGATAAATATAGCCTAAAGGTCTATGAATATATTGGCATCTGGCGACAATAGAGTTAGAATACCCAATGATCCCTAACTGATATGATCTCCTGTATGTAAGCTTGTAGTCTTTTGTTCTTATAAGATATCACATAACCCTTCTGGCAACTTTCTAACGATCCATTATGATATTACTTAAATATCTGCCCAATATCCCAATAATGTATGCAACAACATTTGGATGAGTATGTTAAGTCAATAAGATTTCACTTCTATTAAATTTGATGACAATCAAATAATAATAATCTTAGAAGTTTGTGTGCTATTTTGATAAGTTTGTTAAGTGTGCAGAAAAATGTAAGTGGCACGAAGTCAAACCCAGAAGATACATATCATCGCTAGAAGATACACGTCATCGCTAAAAGATACACGTGACACCAGAAGAAGCGTGACAACAAACAAAGCGACACCAGAAGAAGCGTGACAACAAACGAAGAGACACCAGAAGAAGGATAGTACCAGAAGATAGAAAAAAGGAAACTATTCTAGAACGTCTGGAAGTTAGTTAGTTGGAGTTAGTTACAGGACTCAACCAATAACGGTTTCTAGAAGATTCAAGAAGTAGTTTCTCAAGAAGACGGTTGAAGACTTAGGCTATAAATATCAGTTTGAGTCGCAAACTAAATAACAATTTTTTACAAGAGAGAAAATCTGATTGTACAATACTTAGATAAACTATGTACTTAAGTGCGAAAAAATAGAGCGAATACAACTGTAACGAAAAGCTCAAACAACATTTTTCCTAGAGAAAGAAAGGAAAGAGCCTGGAGAGGCTAAGAAAGCAGATAAAGAATACTTTGTGAGAGAGACCTTAAGAGGCTCTGCAAGCGTAGAAAGAATACTTGTAAAGTTGAAGAGTATATTGAAATCTCAGGAAAACACTAAGGACTAGACGTAGCCCAAGGTTAAGGGTAAACTAGTATAAAATCGCGGCGTGTATTCTCTAACCCTTATCTTTTAATTTTCTTGTTGTTAGAAAAGTAGAAAATAATTTTGCGATTACATTACTCATCGACTTAAGTAAATTGTTTTGTGATCATTTGAAATTGTAAAGAAATCCAAGAAATTTCTAAAGATTAATATTTGTGAAGATTTTACACAATTCAACCTCCTTTCTTGTGTATTTTACATATTATACGTGATTTCTATATTAACAAGTGATTTACTTCAGTTGGTATCAGAGCTTAGTTTCCAAGAAACACTGTTACAAAGTGAGAACAAAGATCCATGGCTGAATCACCTATTTTTATAGTTGAAGGTGCCTCGTTCACAAGACCTCCTGTATTCAATGGTGAAGATTATCATTATTGGAAGGACAGGATGGAGCTATTTATAGAATCCACATATATTGATCTTTGGGATATCATTGAGAATGGTCCATATACACCAATAGACGACGAAGGGAATCGTATCTCTTGTGACCAATGGACGGTCGATCAAAAAGCTCGATTTCAGTTAAACTCAAAGGCCAAATTCTTTTTAAGTTGTGCCCTAAGCAGAAGTGAATATGACAAGATTCATGGATGCAAATCTGCAAAGGAAATGTGGGACACATTAGCCATTGCATATGAAGGCACAAATTAGGTGAAAGAGTCCAAGATTAGTATTCTTGTTCATCAGTATGAGCTGTTTAAGATGAAAGAGGATGAGTCTATTGATAAGATGTTTGGATGATTCCAAACAATTGTTAACGAACTTAAAGCTCTGTGGAGAATCTACGATAATCAAGATCATGTCAGAAAGATTATCAGAAGTCTTCCAAAAAGATGGAGACCTAAAGTAACAGCAATACAATAGGCCAAGGATTTAAGTAATCTGAAGCTAGACGAATTGCTTGGTTCACTAAAAACACATGAAATGGAGCTTGATGTAGAAGATAAACCTAGAAGAGATAAATCTATCGCATTAAAGGCTGGTTAGAAGAATCAAAAAAATAGAAGTACATCTTCAAAAGCATTAAAGAGTGAAGAAATGAAGAATGATGATGCTAGTGAATCTGATCAAGATTCAAGTGAAGATGATGATGAACTATCCTTCATTTCAAGAAAAATTAGAAGGATGTGGAAAAAGAAATCAAGGGAAAATAAAGACTTTTCTTTTAAGAAGAATAGCAAAGACGATTCAAAGAATGAGAAAAGTTCTATCGTCTGCTATGAGTGCAATAAACCAGGACATTACAAGTCTGAATGCCCGTTGTTCAAAAGAAAACAGAAGAAAAGTAAAGAAAACAAAACGAGCATTATGACAACTTGGGAAGATCTGAATTCATCTGAACCAGACTTCAACTCAGAAACATCAGAACAAGAAAATATATACTTGGTAGTTAAGGCGGAATGTGATGATGAGGTTATTTCTAACTTTAATGATCTTCAGGATGCCTATTCAGAATTGTTAGAAGATTCACATGCTATATTAAAACAATATAGGATATTGAAAAAGAAATTTGCTAAAAGTTTGAAGAACACAAAAGTTTTAGAAAAAGAAAATGTCTGCTTTAAGAAACAAGTAGACGATATGAGAAAGAAAGTAACTGTAGATAGATCTGTGGAAATTAATCAACTGAAACAAAGGATTAACAGTCTCTCAGCAGATTTATCAACATTTACTGAAAGTACAAAAAAGATGAATGATATGATTGGGGAGTATAGACATCCAAATGATAAGAGTGGTTTAGGTTTTAATAATAGTAATGTTCGTCATAATAAGAGTTTTGTTCCTAACAGAAAGGAA
Source organism: Erythroxylum subrotundum (assembly GCA_027563845.1). Taxonomy (NCBI): domain Eukaryota; kingdom Viridiplantae; phylum Streptophyta; class Magnoliopsida; order Malpighiales; family Erythroxylaceae; genus Erythroxylum; species Erythroxylum subrotundum. The sequence goes on along the minus strand of JAOQMQ010000005.1, from coordinate 19,320,787 downwards.
AAGAAACAATATTCTTATTACTCGATGAATAATTGTAAGGCTAACCCTAAAGAACCCAAGAAAATATGGGTACCTAAGAAAGATATAATATATACTGTAGATCTCCTTTCTTGGAAAAAGCAATTAGCACCAATGGTACTTGGATAGTGGATGCTTGCGATATCTGATGGGAAGAAAGTCTAGGTTCCTAGACCTCCAAAATAAGCAAGGAGGATTAGTAACTTTTAGAGACAACCAGCAGGGCAAAATAGTTGGAATTGACAAAATTGGTAAAGATTCTTTTTCATCTATTGATAATGTTCTGCTAGTTGAAGGCTTAAAGCATAATCGAATTAGTGTAAGTCAATTATGTGATTATGGTTTTGAAGTATCCTTTAATCAAAACTCTTGTGTAGTAAAAAATAAGGACAGTTCCATATTCTTTTTTGCCAAGAGACGAAATAATCTCTATAAAATTAACTTAGATGATTTGAAAAGTCAAAATATTTCATGTTTTATATCAACAGATGAGGAAAAACTGATTTGGCATAAAAAGCTAGGTCATGTTAGTTTTAAACATATTTCCAAGTTGGTTAGACATGATTTGGTAAGAGGATTACCAAAGATAAGTTTTAACAAAGATTTCTTTTGTGAGAGTTATCAAAAAGGAAAACAAGTTAAAACATCTTTTTCCTTTAAAAATGTTGTAACTTTGTCTAGACCTCTAGAGCTATTGCATATAGATTTGTTTGGTCCAACCAGAACACTAAGTCTTGGCCGAAAGAAGTATGGTCTCGTAATTGTTGATGACTTCATTATATTTTGTTGGATATTATTTCTATCAAAGATGAATCTCTTAAGTGCTTTAAGGTCTTATCCAAAAAGTTACAAAATGAAAAGGGAATTTCTATTGCTAGAATTATGAGTGATCATGGTGGAGAATTTGAAAATGAAAAATTCAGAATGTTCTGTGAAGAGAATGGAATTTTCCATAATTTCTTTGCTCTTAGAACTCCAAAAAAATTGGAGTTGTAGAAAGAAAGAATAGGACGATTCAGGAAATGACAAGGACTATGCTATGTGAAATAAATCTTCCTAAGTATTTCTGGGAAGAAGCTATAAATACAGCTTGTTATATTCAAAATAGAGTATTTTTGCGACCTATTTTAAATAAAACTCCATATGAGTTATGGAAAGAAAGAAAGCCAAATATTTCTTACTTTCATCCTTTTGGTTGCAAATGCACTATATTGAATACAAAAGAAAAATTGGATAAATTTGATTTTAAGATCAATTCAAGAATTATTCTAGGATATTCGATTACTTATAAAGCTTTTAGAGTTTATAATCTTGTTTCGAAATTTGTTGAAGAATCCATGCATGTTAAATTTGATGATCATTCTTATCTAGATAGAAGAGACGATTCTGATGATGAAACTCTATGTGCTCCTTTAGTCAATAACCTAGACATATCACCACCAGATGATCCACCTGATAAGGTAGAAGATATTTATGAAAACCTTAGTCTTAGAAAAGACTGGAAGTATAAATCTTCTCACCTAGAAAAGCTGATTATAGGAGAAACATCAGAATGAGTGAGAACTAGGTTTAAATTTAGAAAAGAGGCAAATGCAACTTTTGTTTCTGAATTAGAACCTAAGAAGATTAATGAAGCTCTTCAAGATGAAGCTTGGATTTTAGCCATGCAAGAGGAGTTAAATCAATTTACAAGAATCAAAGTTTGGTCTTTAGTTCCTAGACCATCCAATAAGTCTATCATAGGAACCAGATGGTTATTCAAAAATAAACTAGATGAATCAGGAAGAGTAAATCGTAACAAAGCTAGATTAGTAGCTCAAGGCTATAATCAACAAAAAGGAATAGACTATAATGAAACCTATGCTCTTGTAGCTAGACTAGAAGCTATTAGGATTTTGCTTGCATATGTTGTTTGTCATGATATAAAACTATTTCAAATGGATGTGAAAAGTGTCTTTTTGAATGGTTTTTATAGATGAATAAGTTTATGTAAAGCAATCCTCTGGTTTTGAAGATACTGATAAACCAGACTATGTCTATAGACTTCATAAAGCTTTGTATGGATTAAAACAAGCACCTCGTGCTTGGTATGATCGTCTGAGTTTGTTTTTGATTAGAAATGACTTTATTAGAGGAAAAGTAGATAAGACTTTGTTTAGAAAACATATTTAAAATGATTTTATAGTTGTACAAATATATGTAGATGATATTATTTTTGGTGCAACTTTTAAGAAGTTATGTTCTAGTTTTGAAAATCTTATGAAAAGTGAATTTGAAATGAGTATGATGGGTGAATTGAAATTCTTTCTTGGTTTACAAATTAAACAAACCGAAGAAAAGATTTTTATTCATCAACAAATATATGTCAAAGAACTTTTAGTCAAATATAAAATGGAGAAGGTCAAACCTATGTCAACTCTTATGCATCCTTCAATCCACTTATCTAAGGATGAAGTTGGTAAGAAGGTTTATCAAACTCTTTTCAGAGGTATTATTAGTTCTTTACTTTACCTAACTACAAGCAGACTGGATATTTGTTTCGTGTTTGTTTGTGTGCAAGATTTCAAGCAGATCCTAGAGAATCTCATTATATTGCTGTCAAAAGAATATTGAGATACTTGGCAGGTTCGACTGATCTTTGCTTAATGTATGAGAAAGGTAAAGATTTCAGGATAATTGGCTATTGTGATGCTGATTATACTGGAGATAGAATTGATAGAAAGAGTACAAGTGGAGGTTGTAACTTTCTTGGTCATAATCTAATTTCTTGGTCAAGCAAGAGGCAAAGTTCAATTGCTCTATCTACTACAAAAGCTGAATACATGCCAGCTACAAGCTGTTGCTTATAGACGTTATGGATTAAGTATTAGTGAGAGGATTATTCTATACAAGAAGATCATATTCTAATCTTCTGTGACAACACAAGTGCTATCAATCTATCAAAGAATCCAATACAACACTCGAGGCCAAAGTATATTGAAGTTAGACATCATTTTATACGAGACTATGTATAGAGAGGAATCATTAATCTACAATTTGTTGAGACGAATCAACAGTGGGCAGATATCTTTACTAATCCTTTGAGTGAAGATAGATTCAAGGAAATCAGATGAAACTTGAATATGGTAATGCTAAATGACCATTAGTCTGACACGTAATGACCCAGACGATTCGTACAGGAGAAGATAAAAAGTCGTAAGTATTCAAATAAATAGTAATGGTAAGTTATGAACGGTAACTTTTCAAAAGTACGTATAAGAAAGAAATCTTCTCAAGATTCTAAAATAGATTATACTCTAGAATTTTCTTGAAAAACTTTGAAACCGACTTATTTAGTGCTCTCAAAAAAGACGATTTAATACTCTGTTCTAAACGTCAAGTTCTTCTCATTTGATATTTTCTGTAGATACTAACCTTGCTACGATAATTGAAATACATTTATGCATTTAGTGTTTATTTGTTACAGATCAAAATGGAGAAATCTCTTATCTATGGGAGACACGTTGATTTCACTTTCTTGAAGAAAAATCTGATGGACATCGAACCAGAAATTGAAGCAGTTGGCTGGAAAAATTTCTTCAACATTTGTGAAATGGTTTATTTAAATGAGATATATGAGTTCTGGAAGAATGCAAAGGTGGTGGACAACACCTTAATATCAATGGTAGATGGGTTGTCGGTTATAGTCACATAAGATTCTATTGAGAAGGCTATTGGGTGTCTAAGTATTGGAGCAAAGTTGTTTAACAATACAAAATGGATTGCTCAAGGTCGTGTAGATAAAGCTCACATCAATCGACAGTTATATGGAAGTAGTGATCCAGGAGTTAAGAAGGCTTCAACCCTTATTCCGAAGGCTAGGGTTTTACATTCACTACTTCTCCACTGAATTCTACTAAGAATAGGTACAAAGGACGTGGTAACAATGAATGATGAACACTGTTTGTTTCATCTACTTAATCATCAACCCATTAATCTTCCGTTCATGATTTTGAAATACATGATGAAGTCTAAGGGAGATTCTAGTTCTTTACCTTACGGTATGCTGTTGACAAGATTCTTTAAAGAATCTGGAATCTTACTTGACAGAGGTAACAGGGTAAAGATGGATGTGAAGAGTGTTATTAATGCCACTACTATTCTCAGAATGGGAATAAAGTTTAAAGCTGAAGCGGATATAGGTTTTACATCGAAAGCAAAGTCTGAGGGGGAGTTTATAGTGAAACGAAGTAGGAGTGAACATGTTACGTCTAAAAGACAAACAAAACCTCGATCGACAGGAAGAACATCCGCAAAAGAAAAGGCTGAACAATCGTCTGATGTGTCAATACAAGCTAAGACGATTCTACAGAGAAAGGAAAGCCAGGTTCAACAATCAACACAACAAGTGTCTTTGAAAAGGAAGGTTGAGACGCTCCAATTAGAAAAGTCCAAACAGTCAAGAAGGTCACTAAGATTATTGACCTTACGACAACAAGAACAGAAGAAGCAGAAAGCTCTGATTCTTGGTGGAGATTCTGAATCGCAATAGCAAAGATAGCAGCCTACCAGATCAATTGTCTCTATTTTACAAAGTGAATCTACAAAATCATCTGGAGAGATAGAGATAAAAAGGAAGTTAGTATTTGAGAGGAAGAATTCTCAACAACAACTCTCTTCCAAACCAGTAGAAGAACAAAATAAGATGAAGCTTAATCAGAAAAAGGTTTCTTCATCTGATGTTCAACAGAAGGAACAGACAGTTCAACACCAACCAGTACTTTACAATTCTTCTCAACCAAACAACAAAAAGGATTTGAAAATGAAGAGTATGGAAGAATCAGTACCTGTTCGAATTAGAAGTTCAATTATTATTAGAGAACCTTCTAAGAAGACAGTCAAGGTGCAAGTCGAAGCTATACTAGTAAACATTCAGACAATATATCTTCTTAGTCATGAAGAACGAAGACTATATGGTATTCTGCGAGATGAAAAGTCAGAACCATATCCAATGAAGATTTCAAAGGATCGTTATACTATCTATCCAATTACAAGCAGAACAACAATAAAGATTGTTCCAGATTTTCAACCAAGATGTTTAACCCCTGTAATAAATGAAGAAAAAGGGAAGAAGAAGATGTTTCCTGAAGGGCATGAAGATGATCTTACAGAAGAACATATTCAAATGGTTGTGAAGAACATAGACGATGCATGTAATGCAACTCAACCTGTAAGTGTCTGTGTATCACATCATATATCAAGGGCATTAGGAAGTCAATTTGGAGTTTCTACTAAAGATGAAAGTTTCAAGGTAGTTGGCTCTGTGACAGAAGGAAGGTATAGAAGTATCACAGTTGAAGGTATCAATTTCAATTTAAAAACCCTTGTGCATTTACCTATACATTTCAGACCCCTAGGTCTCATACCTTCAGTCAAAAATGTGTTACACCTTCTTGGACAACCAATTTATAAACTACCCAGACTTGATGATCTTGATCTCCCAGAAGGAAAACAAACCTTCAAACTACCCTCAATCAAAATCATAGAATTAGACGTCTTACCTAGAGAACCATCTATTGTTGAATACCTTCATCCACTTAGTGAAATTCAACAAGATCCTAATGTTAATTCGGAGTTCTTGAAACATTTCATCAATTGGACTGAAGCTAGTCACAAGCATAAGGAAGTTCAGGAAGCCTTAGCAAAAGATATTGAGGAAATTCATACTAAGGTTGATGAACTGGGAGAGTTAGTGGGTGATGTCCATGAGGAAATAACACTTCTACGTATTTCTATTAAACAAGACCTCAAGACGATCTGCACTGATATTCAACATATGTATTCTAAAATTTTGAAGCGTCTAAGATGAGTTATTTTTGATTAATAACAAATAGGGGGAGAAGAAGAAAAGAAGGAGAGAAGAAGGAGAGAAGAGAATAGTGAAAATATTAAAACGCATTGTATTTCTTGTGTATTTCTTGATTTTATTCGTTTGAATATTATCTTATCTTCTAATATTATGATTATTGTTATCATCAAAAAGGGGGAGATTGTTAAGTCAAGAAGACTTCACTTCTATTAATTTTGATGACATTCAAATAATAATAATCTTAGAAGTGTGTGTGTTATTTTGATAAGTTTGTTAAGTGTGTAGAAAAATGTAAGTGACACGAAGTCAAGCCCAGAAGATACACGTCATCGCTAGAAGATACACGTGATACCATAAGAAGCGTGACAACAGACGAAGCGACACCAGAAGAAGCGTGACAATAGACGAAGAGACACTAGAAGAAGCATGACAACAGACGAAGAGACACCAGAAGAAGTATAGTACCAGAAGATAGAAAAAAATGAAACCATTCTAAAACGTTAGGCAGTTAGTTAGTTGGAGTTAGTTACATGACTCAACTAATAATGGTTTCTAAAAGATTCAAGAAGCAGTTTCTCAAGAAGAAAGTTGAATACTTAGGCTATAAATATCAGTTTGAGTCGTAAACTAAATAACAATTTTTTACAAGAGAAAAACAATCTGATTGTACAATACTTAGAGAAACTCTATACTCAAGTAAGAAAAAAAGAGCGAACACAACTATAACGAGAAGCTCAAACAACATTTTTCCTAGAGAAAGAAAGGCTAGAGCCTGGAGAGTCTAAGAAAGCAGATAATGAATACTTTGTGAGAGAGACCTGAAGAGGTTCTGCAAGCATAGAAAGAACACTTGTAAAGTTGAAGAGTATAGTGAAATCTCAGACAAACACTGAGGACTAGACGTAGCCCAAGGTTAAGGGTGAACCAGTATAAAATCGCAGTGTCTATTCTCTAGCCCTTATCTTTTAATTTTTTATTGTTAGAAGAGTAGAAAATAATTTTGTGATTACATTACTCATCGACTTAAGTAAATTGTTTTGTGATCATTTGAAATTGTAAAGAAATCCAAGAAATTTCTAAAGATTAATATTTGTGAGGATTTTACACAATTCAATCCCCCTTCTTGTGTATTTTACATATTATACGTGATTTCTATATTAACAAGTGATTTACTTCAGAGTACATATATAAGCATATATTAGACTTCCTATAGTCAAAAAATAAGGACTCTTTTGAATTTCTTTAGTCTCTAAAACATTATTGGGGCATTGATTGAGATTAAATTAGTCTCAATAGGAGTATCACCTGGTTTACTTTCATTCATGCCAAATCTCTCGAGTACCTTTTTGATATATCTCTTTTATGGTAACCCAAAAATACCTCAAGAATGATCTTGATGTATCTCAATCCCTAATACAAAAGAAGCATTAGTAAGATCTTTCATCTAAAAATTTTTTATATAAATTTCTTGGTTTTGTGCAATAAGCCTATATCATTATTGGCAAGCACTATGTCATTAATATATAAAACCATAAAAATATACTTACTCCAATAGAGCTTGTGGTATACACAATTATCAACTCTCAAAACCAAAAAATTTGACAATTTGATGAAACTTTTAATGCCATTAATGAGAAGCTTACATAAGTCTATATATGAATTTCTTTAATTTTGCAAACCATTTTCTTTGAATCTTTAAAAACAAAGTTTTCAAAATACTCTATATAAGTTATTTCATCAATATCACCATTAAAGAAGATTATATCATCCATCTGATGCAACTTAATATCAAAGTGTGTCACAAGTGCCATTAAAATCTTGAGAGAGTCTTTCAAAGAAACCATGGAGAAAATATCTCAACAACACGATTCATTTTAACGCTCCTGGCATAGTGTACTATAAGACAATACCTCATTCTTCTAGATATTGTTCACTTGAACCATCATATGAGTAATAATATTTACTATCATGGTCAGATCTAACACTTTAATCCTTTTACCAAGTTAATTCTCGCCCTTAACTTTTATAACTTTAAAGATATCTAGTGCCAGTGGCTTCTTATGAATGAGATAAATATACGCATAATGTTAGTAATTGTTTATGAAAGTAGTAAAATATTTTTTACCATTATAAAAAGCTGTAAAAAAAATGGCCCACAAATATCTTTATGGATTAGTTCTAAAATATTTGAAGATCTTTTGGAACCTAATCTCCTTATATTTATATTGCTTTCCTTTAATACACTTCATAGAAACTATAAAGTTTGATAGATTAAGTGGATACAAAATTCCATATGATATAAACCCTTTAATTCTTTGTTTAGAGATGTGTACTAAATGTTTATTCCATAATGAATTAGAATTATCAATTTATTAATTTTCTTTTAGTACCTCATGAATTAACATGTAAGTATTCATTAGATAAGACAAATGTATTAAGTAAGTATAGGTTACCATATTTTGATAAAGAATAAGAATCAATAAGTTTTAAATCATAAAAGACTAAATTGTCCATTCCTAAAGGAATAATAATAACCAACATTATCCAATATATAAATAGAAACCAAATTCCACCTACAATTATGCAATTTAAGAATTCTCACTTCTCCTAGTCCATTTTGTCATCAGAGAAACCTGCATTCATAAAAGTAAGGGTCACTTAATTTGAAGAATAACGTCTAGATCCATATAGTCAAGAACAATCATGTATATTTTCTTTCTAAACCTTAAAGTTTATATCATTTAGCACATGTATATAGTTAATGTTAGTAGATACTATTGTAGCAGAAGTATTCATTGAATACAAAATAAAAATAAACAAAGCAATAAAATCATAATTAAAATTTGAACGCAATATAATTAGCAAATTCAAATAATGACAAACCTATTATAAAATACCTAGCACATCATTGAAATTTAGTCTTTGAATAGAAATATTAATTTTTAAGTAGCACTTTTATTATAGTTATCAAATATTAATAATACTTTCTTGCTAAACATAAGCTTTTCTTTAGACCAACATATAATTTATCTGGAAAGTCAAACAATTGTCACATATTTATCACCATAAGTAAGTTTGAATTTTGGCTAAATAACAATATTCCTTTGGATCGATTATTATCCGTATGAAATTCATCCACACATAATCATCTTAATATTTTAATATTAATTAATCTACATAAAAGAAGTTACTTGGGTAACATATTATTTTTATTAATTAACTTAATAATCAATTAATGGAAATTGAAAAAAAAATGCCAGATTTTGAATTTAATTAATTAATTAATTATTGAATTAATATTATAATTCCATATTATTTCATCCAACAAATCAAAATCATAAAAGTTATTAATCTCAGCCAAAACTAGAAAACCATAAAAGCTATAAACCTTAAAAGAATGATATGAACAACATGCAATAATTATATGATACTTGGATAATCTTTAATCCAAACAAATAATGGCCCAGAAACATAAACATGGATGGTTAATGCTTGGTCAAACCAATAAATCACAATATGATTTTTTATTAATACAAAAGTTAGAGACATATAAACCGTAAAGGAGACAATTATGTTAACATATGAAAGTGACCATATATGGGAAAAGAACAAGATTACACTAGAATTAAAACAATCCACAAATCTCAATAATCTAATATGATATAGGCTTTGATACCACTTTAGATGTTAATATAAAATCTATCATATGAACCTAGATCAATCATGTATGATTATTTATAACAAACTTGATTATAAAAGTGTACATGTTCATCATAACAAACGTGATTGAGGTGTTGCAGCTGCTTTCGATTTTTGACCTTCAAAAAGATGCATATAGTTTGTCTGTCTTTTCTATTGATGGGATATTTGAAAAAAAAAGACCCTATATTCTCTTCGAGACCAAAACCACTTATTTACATATAGTGCCTATTCCTAATTTGCCTAACATACGTTAGGAATAAAATGTTAAATTTTGTACACATATAATAACCTATACTTAATTAGATGATTTAGGCTCATTAACCTAAAACCTTATTATACCAAACCTTATAATAGTCCATTACATATATATATAAGTACACTAAAAATTCCAAAATCCCTCAATATAATTAAACCAAAAAAAAAAGAAAAATGCTAGCAATCTGGGCAAGTGAACTAATGAAAGGGAACCATTCAATGTACTCATCTAAAACTATATATATACAAGTAACTAAAAATTCCAAAATCCCTCAATATAATTGAACCAATAAAAATGCTAGCAATCTTGGCCAAGTGAACTAATGAAAGGGAACCATTCAATGTACTCATCTAAAACTACATCATACAAATATTATGAACTTTTATTTCATCTAAGTCTCTTTCAACTACATCTTTAGAAATAGGAAAGATTAGGCATTTTTATAATATATCTAGCATTAGATTACATGAGACATTAAGGTGATGTTTGGTTCTATTTATTTTTATGATTTTCTATTTTGGTTGTGAAAAAATAAAAACAAAAAACGTAAAACGCATTTGGGAAAAAAGTTTTAGTTTCTGGTTTTCAAATTTTGAAAAACAACAAAACAAATACAAAAATGCAAATATCATATTTTGTACATTTTTTTTCAATAGGTTTCTTTATCCAAAACAAAGAAGTCTTAATTTCTAAAACCAGAAAAATAAGAGTTCTAATTCTAATTCTATTTTTATTTATTTTTTATCTATCCTTTTTGTTTTAGTTCTCCTTCTTCATTTTTTGTTTTATTATATTGTATCTAAATTTAGACACCCTCAAAATGATTTCCAGAATTAAAGATTTTTAGGTAAGCCTCTTTTGTTCTTGCTTTTCATATTTGGGTATTATTTTCCTATCTCAAATAACTTGCTTAAAATGAAAAAAAAAACCTTTTTTTAAGCCTCATACTCACTTTAATGGTTTGTTGTAAGTTATTCCTTTATCTCTTATCCATGTCCTAAGAAGCTCTTTTGTTTATTAATCTTCATTCTCATCTTTGATTCTTCTTTCTACTCCTTTTGAAACTAGTAGATACTGACCGATTTAATTAGTCATCCTTTATGTTATTACTGCTTAGATCCACCATAGGTTCTTGAGTTTGTCACTTGTCCTAGGAATATGAATCAGTATTGCTATTTAATTTTGCTTCCTTGTAAATAGAGGGAAACATTAGATGTTATTTTGGGAATAGGGTTGGATCGCTAGATAATGTATAAGTTAACTAAATTTACTTAGTTAGGATTAGAATATGCTAACATAGAAATTATAAAGCCATAACATTAGAACTTTGTTCTCACAAGAAAAGGAACAACATTATTTACATAAACCCTCATATCCATATGAAAATGTAAAGAATTCTAGGAAAAAGACTTGCCATATGTGATAATTATTTCACTTTGTTTTAGTTTTAGAAACATTTCTCCATGTTATTGTTATCAAATCTTGAAGTTCATCTTATACTTATATGGATTGGAAATACTAGAAAAGAAGAAAGAGAAGTATAAGATGGATCGAAGACATGAAAAATATGTTAAAAAAGAGAGATGCATATTCATATTAATTTACTTTGCCGTAAAACATGCTTTTAGAGAAATTGGTACTTAGATGGTATTATTAGGAAAATGATTCCTTGGGAAAGAGTGGTAGATGAACTATTTATTCGGAAGGACTTAGAGCTAATGAGAATGGATGGACTACCTTTTTACTTAAGCCCAAAATGTTGGCTAAATAGAGTATTATGTGCCCCTTGAGTTAAGGTTGAATGGTATGTTTTATTATGTGGAAAAGGCAGTAATGTGAAATTAGAGAAAAAGTAGCCAAAATATCTCCTTTTACTAAAAGTATAGCATGTAATTCTTTACACTTCCCTTTTGGCTTTTATGATGAATAAGGAATATAGTTTAGTTCCTTTTACATAAACACCACATAGATTTGATGTAGATGAAAGGTAAAAGATTCCTACCCCTTGTTATTGAGTACCCATGTGATTTGGAGAAAGACTAGTTACTTGTGAGACCTATAGTAAAATACCATATACAAGTAATATATAATAAAGTACACCTTTTTCCCAAAAAATCGAACAATATTGAACTAACAAAGCACAATCAGATTGTGATATCGATGTACTATATAAAGTTGGGTGTAACCTACAGGATTAGGTTTGTACATAAGATTGTTGTATTATGAATCATGAATAAATGACAAGTAATGTATAGAAGACTATATATTTTTATCATACTTTAGTGAATAGAACAATTAGTAGGTAATGGTCAATTCACTTACACTGAAGCATTAAATTGCTAGCTCATAGCCATGTGCTAACCTAGATTATAATCAATTCTTTAATAAAATGAGCAAAGGTTATGATTTGCAAAACAAATTAATCAAAATAAAAAGAAAAATGAGTGTTAAATGGACTACAAAATTTACATAGTAGATATGCTATAAAATAACAGAGGAAATGATACAAGCTCAAACATTGGTTTTGCAAATGGAATACCATCAAATTATATTATATCATTTATGAAATATAGACTTAGATAATATTATTGATATTGCATAGTCTACAATGTAATTTGTAGTAAGTTAATACTTGAAAATAACACTTTTATATAGAGTTTAGTAGCTTCCTATCCTTTAATTTACATCCATAAAAAATATTTGTAAGAAATTATATATGTAACTTGCACATTATTGTTCCAACCTTAACATGATTAAGACCTTATCAGGTTGTTAGGAACTTGGAATTTGAAATGTTAAATCTTCTTTCCATACCATTGAAGACAACTAGGGAAAACAAAAGGGAAAACATTTCCAAGCTAAATTTAATTATTCATTAAAGAAACATGATTACACTTGTTCTAAATAAGATTAAGCTTCAATAAATCGATTACTACATAATCCAAAATCCATATACTTTAATTGATAAAATCATCTACTAAATAAAATTGGAAAAATGTCGTTATCTTGTATTGTTGCATGTTTTAAGAGGTAATTTAAGTGGTAAAAGAACAACATAGTACCCCAAAAGGAAATCTATTAAATGATGTGCCAATATTGTTGATGTTTAAACCACTTGGTCACTATAATCTAAAATGTCCAACTTGAACATAAGAATGGAATTTCAAATTACCAATCTCAATTATTTAGGGAGTGTGATGGGCAATATGAGACAATTGTTTGAAAACTTTCCTTTTCTCTTATATTGTGTTTATGAGATTATATCAAGCTTACATGTAAATGCCATTTTGAAATAAAGACAATGAAGTTTATAATGAAATTTATGATATAATATAATATTTTCTTGTCAATTTTTCATGTTGTCACTTATATGGAATTACTTTTAGTGATGGAAGCTTTGAATAATATAAATGATTTTAATGATTATTTGGAAATAAATAAAAATAATGAGGTAGTTTTGAATAATGTAAACGATTCTAGTGATTATGTGGAAACAAACAAAAAGGATAGGGTATGGACTGATACCATAGAGATGCATCTAATCTCACTAATGATTGAAGAAGTAAAGAAGAGAAATCGAATACTACTACCTTTTCTAAATATATTCGGAAGAATATTAAGGAAAGTTTTTAAACAAAATTCAATAAAGAGTATATTGATATTCAATTAAAGAAAAAACATGATAAGATTGAAGAATTTCAAGAACTTATTCAAAGAAATAGGAATCAGTTACAACTCCTTCACTAGTGAGTTAATACTACAGATGAATGTTGGGAAATTTTATTGTTTATGAATATATCATATTTTTTCTCACGTATGCTTTCCATTATTGTGGGTGTATAAAATGGCTCATAAATTTAGGACTTATCACCTCTTCATCCATCATTTAATGATTTGCATACATCGATTCAGTTTATATCTCCATTTGACCTTCCCGAACTAGTGCGATGGATTTTTAATAAAGTTGACTTGAACGAGTTAAAAAATTAGGAATCATGTTGGCTACTGCTTCTCTCTGATGGATTTTGTATTGCTGGTGATATTTTCAAGAATTTATGTACTTTTTTTAAAGCCTGTGACAAAGAAAGTGCCATTTTATTGGACACTGGAAGAAGAGTTTTTCAATTTTGTATATTATAGAGGATATTTATCTTTTTGCGTGCAAGTTGGCTGCCAAGTGTGATTTAGATTCTGCTTATTGTTGTTTGTTGGACGCCATTAATGTTGTCTATAGAGAAAAATTTATGCAACAAGGAATGCTTCATCCTTTATGCTTGGTGTTGTCACGAGTTATTATGGGAACTACTTTGGAGATTCTTTCTTACGGCATGTTCAGGACTGGTATGACTAAAGATAATTATCGTTTCTTCTTGTTGAATCAAGTCCCCTAAATTTTTCAAACTTTGGGAAGATTTATCTAAACAGTTTTAAACAAATATTATCATCTTAGGATTAAGGTGGTTGAAGAGCATTATACTTTAAGGCTACGTTTGGTTGGACGTAAAGTTTTAATGGAATGGAATGAAATAAAATGGAATAGAATGATTTATAATAGAATGAAATGTAAATGGATGTAATATTAGAAAATTGTTGTTTGGGAGGGATGGAAGGGTTCATAATGTAATATAGAGAAATGTTGTTTGGATGAAGAGTTTATAATGTAATATAGTGTAAAGTTGTTTATCATTTTACATTCCATCCTAAACCCCCCCCCCCCCTCCCCAAATCGAAGGTTTTTCATTTTTACTGTTTAGGATAGAATGGGATGTAATATGAAACCCTCATCTTCCATCTCATTCTATTCCATTCCATTATAAAACCTCCTCCTAAATGATAGAATAATATTACTTTCCATTCAATTCCATTATAAAACTACCAACCAAACATAGCCTAACTCTATCATATGAGGACTCTATGATGCTTCTACCTGCTGCTTTGTCATACATGAATTCTATTTTCACAATATGGTAAAAGCAACATTGCATGCATTTTGAAGTTATACCTTCATTTTATTCCAAATTGATCTTAAACATTTTCCATCAATAGGAGAGTTTTGACTCTAAATTTGTACTTCAGAAGGTTGTTAGCAAGTCTTTTCCACCTTCTATTGAAGACCTTGCCAATCGTATGAATAGTAGTCTTCTGTTGAAAAGTAGGTTTTTTTTTGTGCCAAAAGAAACAGATGGGAAACAAGAGGTTTCTTTTGAAAAGATTTTCGATAAAGAGAGTCAGTGTAGAATGCGCTCTATAAATGTTTTAGTTGGCACTTGGCAATCTATGGTTAAGAAATTCTTATTTATCTCAGAATACTGTAGATTAGGAAAGACTCCAGATGTTTTTGGCATTTTTTTTTTACAAATGCCTGAATCATTTTAAGAACCATTCTTAAATTAATCACAAAGATTCCTGATGGGTTAACCAAATCTCATTCCATGCAATCAATAAGATCATCCTTTTTTTTAATGTAAGTTTGATGATTCCTTCTCTAAATTATTTAAATATTAATTCACATTCATATGTTATAACAATTCTTATTTTGTTAATATTATCATTCTTATATTTATAAATACAAATTAAAATAAATTCTGATATAAAGCAATTAATTAATTTTTTCAAATATACAAATTATAATATAATTATATTTGCAATCATGTTTGAAGTAATGTTATTTGTAATCTAATACAAATCATAATAATAGAAATTTAAAATAACATCAATTTATTTATTTTATTGATATTATTTTCTCATATTTCGTATATAAATAAGAACTACAATTAATATGGAAAAGTCATTTAATCATCATACACATATAAAATTAAGAACAATATAAAATGTTTAAAATGTTATAATTTCAGCATATGATAAATATTAATTACATCAAATGAAAAGAATAATAAATATACATGACGCTCTAACAATTACAATTTACAACAAGAGTTTGTGCTGAAGAACTAACTAGAAGTGAAACCTGAAATAAAAATATTTATAACCCTATCTCCTAACATCCTTACAATTGCACTAAAGCGATTTCAGGTGGTTTTAGTAATCAATAATGATATCTTCCATTTTGTTATTGAAAGATTCTCATATATAATTCACACTTGATTTTACAGTCAGCTAAAATTGGAAAGCTCAATAAGCCAATCCAGTTCCCTGAGGTCCTTGACCTACTATATACATATATATACATATATATATATATACATATATACATATATATGTATATATGTATATACATATATACATATATAGATATATAGATATATATACATATATACATATATACATATATATATATATATATATGTATGAGCGAGACAAGTGATAAAACCCCAATTTACAAGCTTTATGGAGTGATTGTGCACTTAGATGTGATGAATGCTGCATTTTCAAGGCATTACGCTCGCTATGTCAACAATATCCAAAACAAATGGTTCAAAATTGATGATAACATGGTATGTTCCCTATTTAGACAATCATTATTAGAGCAAAATTTCAATAGTCATTTATGTGTCTTTTCAAATATGACTCATTAAAGAATGGTTAGCCATGTAAAAACACTCAAATAGTAGATATTCTCTTGCTAGATATCTCTATGTACCACTCCAACTAAAATTTCAATTCATTCTGTTGCAAGAATATCTTGAATAAGTTATTATGCTCCAATTTTTTAAGATCAAAAAATGCTCATAAGAATCACAGACTCTTGGTCATAAATTTAGGCTACATACAGTAGTTTGTTAACTACACAAAAACTCAGAGAGTCAATTCATACAAGTTCTAGTTCTGGTAGGCTCTCTAGGATAGTGGAATCTTCTGTGGTCTTCAGTTTTTTTAACAGCCTAGATCACCCGCTCACAAATATTGTCTGCTTTGAGTTGCCCATCGGGTCAAGGCCCTCACGGTTTTTCTCTTCCCGCCCTCGAAAAATTGCCTCTATGGGGAAGAGGTATTCGTACCCTTATAAGGCGTACTTCATTCTCCTCTCCAACCATTGTAAGATCTCACAATCCACCCCCTTAAGGCCCAGCATCCTAGCTGGCACTGTAACAACCCAGATCACCCGCTTACAGATATTGTCCGCTTTGGGCCTTGGCCCAGCCAAGCCTGCACAGTTTTGCTTTTCCCGAGGCCTTCCCTCAGTTCTACTAGAGGTGTCTCCAAAACATGAGATGGATCTAGTAAATAATT
>JAOQMQ010000005.1:19271118-19297940 GCA_027563845.1 Erythroxylum subrotundum | reverse complement strand
GTTTTGCTTTTCCCGAGGCCTTCCCTCAGTTCTACTAGAGGTGTCTCCAAAACATGAGATGGATCTAGTAAATAATTTTTAAGCATCGAGACATGGAACACATTATGGATCATATCCAAGTCTGGTGGCAATTCCAACTGATATGCCACAGTCCCGACACGTTCCAGGATACGAAAAGGTCCAATATACTGAGGGTTTAGCTTCCCTCGACTCTAAAATCCGATGATACCTTTCCATGGTGATATCTGCAGAAAAACCCTGTCACCAACTGCAAACTCTAACAGTTGTCGCCTCTTATCCGCGTAACTTTTTTACGATCCTGGGTGACTTTCATTTTCTCTCGAATGACTTTTATCTTTTGAGTGGTGACTTCTATCAATTTGACTCCTTCAATTTTGACCGTACCAACCTCATCCCAATACAGAGGTGCCCTGCATTTCCTCCCATAAAGTGCCTCAAATGGTGGCATACCGATACTGGTCTGATAACTATTGTTATAAGCAAACTCTATCAAAGGCAAATGTCGGTCTCAACTCCCTTGGAATTCTATCACACATGCTCTCAGCATGTCCTCCAGTGTCTGAATGGTCCTCTCTGATTGACCATCATTCTGGGGGTGGAAGGTAGTATTAAACTTCAGTTTAGTCGCTAAAGATTCCTGAAATTTCTGCCAAAATTGTGAGGTGAATCTCGGATCCCTGTTTGATACTATAGAAACTGGCACCCTGTACGGCTTCACAATCTTGTCGATATGCAGCTTTGCCCATTTTTCCAATGAGTAGGTTATGTGGATAGGCAGAAAATGAGTAGACTTCGTTAATCTATCCACTATAACCCAATCATTGGAAAAATGGGCAAAGCTGTATATCGACGAGATTGTGAAGTCGTACAGGGTGCCAATTTCTATAGTATCAAACAGGGATCTGAGATTCACCTCACAATTTTGGCCGAAATTTCAGGAATCTTTAGCGACTAAACTGAAGTTTAATACTGCCTTCCACCCCCAGAAAGATGGTCAATCAGAGAGGACCATTCAGACACTGGAGGACATGCTGAGAGCATGTGTGATAGAATTCCAAGGGAGTTGAGACTAACACTTGCCTTTGATAGAGTTTGCTTATAACAATAGTTATCAGACAAGTATCGGTATGCCACCATTTGAGGCACTTTATGGGAGGAAATGCAAGACACCTCTGTATTAGGATGAGGTTGGTAAGGCCAAAATTGAAGGAGTCAAATTGATAGAAGTCACCACTCAAAAGATAAAAGTCATTCGAGGGAAAATGAAAGTCACCCAGGATCGTAAAAGAGTTACGCAGATAAGAGGCGACAACTTTTAGAGTTTATAGTTGGTGATAGGGTTTGTTTGCAGATATCACCATGGAAAGGTATCATCAGATTTTAGAGTTGAGGGAAGCTAAACCCTCAGTATATTGGACCTTTTCGTATCCTGGAGCGTGTCAGGACTGTGACATATCGGTTGGAATATCCACCAGACTTGGATATGATCCATAATGTGTTCCATGTCTCGATGCTTAAAAAGTATTTACTAGATCCATCTCATGTTTTGGAGACACCTCCAGTAAAACTGAGGGAAGGCCTCGGGAAAAGCAAAACGGTGCGGGCTTGGCTGAGCCAAGGCCCAAAGCGGACAATATCTGTAAGCGGGTGATCTGGGTTGTTACAGGTGGTATCAGAGCCAGTGCTCGGGCCGATTGGACCGGCAGGAGGCTAGGCCTTTCCCTTACAGACGCGTTTTCTATGGCCTAATGGACCAGATCCCATCGAAACTCTGAGGTTAATTATGTTTGAGTGAGAGTAGTTCTAGGATGGGTAACCTCCTGGGAAGGTCTCAAGGAAAGCAAAACCGTGCAGGCTTGGCTGGGCCAAGGTCCAAAGTGGACAATATCTGTAAGCGGATGATCTAGGTTATTACAGGTGGTACCAGAGTCAGTGCTCGGGCCGGTTGGACCGGCAGGAGGCTAGGCCTTTTCTTTACAGACGCGTTTTCCATGGCCTAATGGACCAGATTTCATCAAAACTCTGAGGTTAAATGTGCTTGGGTGAGAGTAGTTCTAGGATGGATGACCTCTTGGGAAGGCCTCGGGAAAAGCAAAACCGTGCGGGCTTGGCTAGGCCAAGACCCAAAGCGGACAATATCTTTAAGCAGGTGATCTGGGTTGTTACAGGTGTAAGGGAGAGGTATCCGTACCTTTATAAGGTGTACTTCGTTCCCCTCTCCAACCGATGTGGGATCTCACACGCTCCACCCCCTTAGGGCCTTACCCTCTTTAGGTTCAGCCTAGCTGGCACAACGGTTCGGGTACCGGCTCTGATACCAAAGCGGACAATATCTGTAAGCGGGTGATCTGGGTTGTTACAAGTGGTATCAGAGCCATTGCTCGGGCTGGTTGGACCGGCAGGAGGCTAGGCCTTTCCCTTACAGACGCGTTTTTCATGACCTAATGGACTAGATCCCATCGAAACTCTGAGGTTAAATATGCTTGGGTGAGAGTAGTTCTAGGATGGGTGACGTCCTAAGAAGGCCTCGGGAAAAGCAAAATCGTACGGGCTTGGCTGGGCCAAGGCCCAAAGCGGACAATATCTGTAAGCAGGTGATCTAGGTTGTTACAGGCACAATGGGTCGAGAACCGGCTCTGATACCATTTGTAACAGCCCAGACCACCCACCCACATATATTGTCCACTTTGGGTTGCCCATCGAGCCAAGGCCCTCATGGATTTGCTCTTCCCACACCCGGGAAGACGAGTCTATGGGAAAGAGGTATTCGTACTCTTATAAGGCGTACTTCGTTCTCCTCTCCAACTGACGTGGGATCTCACAATCCACCCCCTTAAGGCCTATCGTCCTCACTGACAAACCAGTTCGGGAACCAGCTCTGATACCATTTGTAACAGCCCAGATCACCCGCCCACAGATATTATCCGCTTTGGGTTGTCCATCGAGCCAAGGCCTTTACGGTTTTGCTCTTCCCGCTCTCGGAAAAACGCATCTATGAGAAAGAGGTATTCGTCCCTTATAAGGCATACTTCATTCTCCTCTCCAACTGATGTAGGATCTCACATTTTTCCCTTTCCTCTTTTATGTTATTGATATCTTTTAAAATGCCTTATCCATCCAACTCTCTCTTTTTTAATTTGTCCATTATGTAATTGAAACAAGTTGAAATATTTTTCTATGCTTTTGATATTGCGGTTGACATGCTTGCTAGGTAATTGTTGTTGAGCTTGAGAGCGTCCTCACAAAAGGTGCATTGTGACGCTCCAAAAAGTTCTTAAACCACAATTATCCAAAATCCTCAATAGCTCCAAAAGAGAAAAGTTCATCAGATGACAAAGTATTCTATGTAACATAACTACCCGAGCTGTCACATAAATATATAGATACACATTCAAATAACTTTACTCAAGTAATCTTCTGGCCCCACCCAATTTCCACTTTGTTGGTCACGTACATTAGGGTTATCGTAAATCACTCGATTTAAAAAAAAATAATGGCAAAGGTTGAGTTGCCTACTCAATAAGGGTAATCGACCGTACCTTTAAAATCAAACAGCTCAATATATAATTATAAAGCTTAGTCAAGTGACTAAAACATTCACATAATATGAGGATACACAACATTACTCAGTCTAATTCAAAAAATTAACCAAATTTTCAAAATTTTACCAAACAATGATTAACATAAATATTAATTTATAATTGTCATTTATGCTTTATCTCATAATTAACTGAACTGTCTAACCCTGCTTATCCTAGTAGGCTTACATCTAATGATCTGTTGACTCATCTCTACTTATCATAAACTCTCATCAAGTGGAAACGTAATTAGATGTATAAATATCGACACAGGATACCTCAATTTCTCAATCTCTCTTGGTATGTCGATACTACTCTAGTACCTAGCCATCTGCACAAGATAGCCTCAAGACTCAGGATATTCCGGTACCACTATGGTACCTAGCCATTAGCACAGGACATCCTCAAAACTCATAATGCCCCGGTATCTACTCTACGGACAAATACTTAGCCATCACTTGCTCATCTCTAAACAACCTATCAATCTATGACCATCGAATGTAGCCTATCTTAGGCAAGCCACTAATTCTCGATTTTCACCATTTATTTACAACATATTATCAACCAGTTTCTATTTAATTAACACATTCTTATCGAATTAACAAGTAATACGCCTTATAAAATGTAAAAAAAATATATAAAAGTGAAACATCTTGTACTTCATTAATTATTTGCAAAATAAAATAAACATAATTCATATATGTAACTATTAATTATTAATTTAATTAATTATTAATTCAAAATATCATTCACTAAAAATAATTTATTAATAATAAAACGATATACTATTCTAAGAGTGCAGTCTAAGGTTATCCTTACCGTAATTTTAGACTCAACTAATTAATAGTCCAAATTACACCATAATCGGACCTTCGGACCTAAAAATTACAAAATTTTGTTAGACTAATTTCAGAAAATTTCCAACCCAATTACACTTAATAATTCAATATTATCCCCTTTTCCACTTTATTCTTAATTATAAAAATAATATCCTTACTAGCCTAACTACCATAATTACTAAAATACCCTTAACTAATTAAAAGTCCTATTTTCCCTCATTTATTTCAATTAATACCAAAACTACCCTTTTTGAAAGTAAAATCCAGATTTACCCTTCACTATTTGCATTTCTTACTTTGCCCCATAATGTAACTTAAATTTTCCAAAAATGTCACCCCCTTCATCCTCTCCTCTTCTCTTATCTCCTCTTCTTTTCTCATTTTCCAGCCACTTTTGCTCCAATTTTTTTAATCTCTTTCCATGACTACAATTTGTCTCAAATAACCATATGTAATCCAACTATAAACTAATGTAGGATGATCAAAAATCACAAAATAGCACCAGGAATTTTACCTATGTTTTAAAAGATTTTGGGGTTATTGGCCTTAGCAATTTCCTCCTAATTTTTTACAAATCAAACACAATGAGGGAACTTATAAGAGAAGTGTCACGTGCAGGAGAAAGGATGGTGCATTTAGACACATTTACCAGCTAGAAAATTGAGAGAAAGATAATGAAGAAGAGTTAATTTCTTTGGTGTTCTTATCATTTTCTAGCTACTAGTATTTTATACATATTTAATAGTTTATGCGTTAGGCTGCCTTTATTTTATGGGCTTTACAGATCTCCCCCTCTTAAAAAAAATTCATCCTCAAAATTAAATCACATACCTAAGGATCCCAACAAATAAGGATTTTGACGTCAAACTTTGTCCTCTACCTCTCAAGTTGCTTCTCTTAAAGAATGATGATGACTCCATAAAACTTGAACCATCAGAATCTCCTATCTTTTTAATTTCCTAATTTGTCTATCCAATCCACTGGCTCCTTTTTATAAGTTATGTCATTTGTAACTTCAATCTAAGACCTCGATATGACATGACTAGGATCTGATTGATATCATCTCAATGTCAACACATGGAACACATCATGAACCTGTGATAACTCTGGTGGTAATGCTAATTTGTAAGCTGACGACCCCACACGTTTTTCACATGGCCTGATATATCTCAGACTCGACTTCCTTATCCTACCAAACCTTATAATTCCCCTCTAAGGTAATACCCAAAGAAATACTATATCTCCAACATTGTACTCCATCTCCTAATGATGTTGATCGACATATTTCTTTTGCCAATATTGAGTTGCCTTCAAACATTGCCTTACCATCACTATTTTCTGTATCATTTCCTAAATTAACTTTGATCCCTCTAATAATCTAACACCCTTTATATCCCAACATATCGAATCTCTACACCGCCTACCATATAATACCTCAAATGGTGTCGTACTAATGTTAGAGTGATAACTATTGTTATACACAAACTCCATTAAAGGTAGATACCTATCCCAATCATCCTCAAAGTTCAGCACATAAGCAAACATCATATCCTCTAATGTATGAATCGTATGCTCTGACTATCCATCCGCTGAAAGTGAAATGCAGTAATCAAATTCAACCTAATCCTTAAAGTTGTTTGTAAACTCATCCAGACTCGATAAGTAAACCGTGGATCTCGATCTGAAACAATAAACACTGAAACCCCGTATAACCTTACAATTTCATCAATATATAATTTGGTGATCTTGTCCAAGGAGTTTGCCTATTGTACATGTAAGAAATGAACTGATTTAGTCAACCTATCCATAATCACCCAAACTAAATCATATATACGTTTGGTCCTACGTAGCACTACCTTGCTCCTCCCTTGTCATATGGTATATCCTCGCTTGAGTTTGCCCATATGTTGAGGATATCTCATTAGTACCTGTACCTAATGTTGGTCCGTGTCCAACTCCTTTACCACCACCTCTGCTACCAATTCCACCTGAACCTTTACCCAAACCAAAGGCTCCACTTTGACCATGTATTGTCTCCTCTGCCCTCACCCTCAAACTCCTCCCTACTGTCGGACAACTCCTTTGTAAGTGCCCCCACTCTCCACATATATAACATGACTGAATGATCCCAATGGGTTCCCAAAATTGTCCTCTGTGAACTCTCCTACAGATAGCACAACTTTGTAATCCTCCAACTCCTCTTTTAAAAGGTCCTTTGAAGCTCTAACTACCCCTATGTTGAATCCCATTGATGTAGCACTAGTAATGCTATGTTGTCATGAATCCCTGCCAACTCCTCGATCTCCACCAGAACGGTAGGAACTACCACTCCTACTCGATGTGGCATCGACTCTCCTAGATCCCCTTGTACCAGTAGACCATGAGTGACTAGCTCCCCTCTTAACTAACCGACTCCCTTCTACATAATAAGACTCTGATCGCCTCTTTAGCTCTCCTCTCCTTCTGTCTTATTTTATTACATCCTCTACTTTAAGCTCAGTCTCTAGTAACTTCTTAAAATTAGAAGTAGCAACTCCCAAACCTAAGCGAATATCCATCCTCATACCCTGCTTAAATTGGTAACATCTGTTTTCTGAATTAGCCACAACCTCCAAAGCATACGTAGATAATGTTGTAAAGTGAGCCTCATAATCTACAACTGACATCTCCTCAGTCTGAACCAACTCATAAACTCCATCTTCTTTCGATCCCGATATATTCATGGAGTGTATTTATCTCAAAACTCTCTTTAGAACTCTTGCCAAGTCATCTCTTGTGTCTCATATAATCTCTTCACTTACTTCCACTAAGTCAGTGCATTGCCTTGGAATAAGGAAATGATGTACAACAACCTTCTTTCTAAGGTAAACTCCAGATAGTCCAAAATCAACCCAGTTTGCTCCTACCATGCTTTAACCTCCTCAGGATCAGTAGTATCTCGAAACTCTACTGCACTCATCTTACGGATCTGCTTATAGTTGTGATCCACCCCAGAATCACCTCAAACTGGAGCCGCAGTAACAGCCTGTAGCATCATATGAAAGAACTGCTTCATCTACAGTGGCATTGACACCTGTCCTCCTACTATATCCATTCTGGCATCCCCTTGCTCAGGCACATTTGGAGCACAAATCAAATTACCCAATTCCCCTGTCAACTCTGGGCCAGTAGGATCCTCTCCTTAAGCCATCCTAAATAAGATATACATCCCTAGAAATGTAAAACCACTCTGATACCACCTAATGTGATGCTCCTAAAAATGCTTAAATCACAATTATCTAAAGTCCTCAATAGTTCCAAAAGAGAAAAGTTTGTTAGATACCAAAGTATTCTATATAACACAACTAATCGAGTTGTCACATAATATATATATATATATATATATATATATATATGATTTCTTTTCCAAGTAGAAGTAGATTTTTTTCTTTCCTTGTTGAATTAGGATCTTTACAAGGATATAATTTCTTTTCCAAGTAGAAGTATATTTTTTTTCTTTCCTTGTAGAATTAGGATCTTTACAAGGATATGATTTCTTTTCCAAGTAGAAGTAGATTTTTTTCTTTCCTTGTCAAATTAGAATCTTTACAAGGATAGGACTTTTTTTCTTAAACATTAGGAATTTTTCATTTCTCCCAATCTATATGTCCCCTGATCGTCTGGATTGTTCCTAGATCCATTTCTTGCAGTGGCGAACAAGAATCTTCCGAAATGAAGAAATCCTAGTTGAAGTAGGATTCCTTATAGGATTAGGATTTCTGTAACTTTGGTCACCTTAGGGTATTTCGACCTCTTCACTTTGAAAATGACATCCAAAAGTCCTAAATATCCCTCTTTAGCATGATTTTCTTCACTTGACACCTAAAACGCCTGAAATGATAAAATCAATGTAAGTCACGTGATTTAGACCTCAAATAAGAATAAAAACTAAGTGTAAAAGTATAAAAAGATAAGAAAATATGAGTGCATCAGTTTGGTATCATTTTTTTTGCAAATAAGTCCCTAAAGATTTTAAATTTTACGGTACCAAACGATATTTTGTTGGTATTTTAAATATTGTTCGATACTAGAAGAAAATCCTAGTACTGGCTAGTACAAATGGTTGATACTGAATGCTAGTATTTCATACCTTTTTCTGGCCAATACGGTACGAAATTTAATTCTTTGATTTGAGAAAGTCTAGCAGTACACAACTTCATATAATGAAATTGTTTTTTCATATCACTAAAATCAATTTTATTAAAAAACAATTTCATTGTAAATTGCCTTGTTTTGTTTGAGCCGGTGCAATTTTTGATAGACCCCTTTCTATTTACCTATTGAGCAAAAAAGTTGACACAAAACGTGTACATTACTTTACAAGAATATTGTTCTGATGTTCTTATATCCACAATTTGTTAGGAGAGATGAAGGTGGACAAGGCACTTGAGTTACAAGAAAGAAAAAAAAAGGCTGACTCCACTATAGTCCAGAGCAGTAAAAAACTTAAAAAAAAAAAAAAAGAGAATCTAAGAAGAAGTTCGACAATCATGCAAACAAGTTTGACTGTTTAAGACTTGACAAATCAGAATAAAGTAGTGCAATAATGTCTTCCAGTCTTATCCATTTAAAATTGGAATTGTATCATGGAGTAAGCAATTTGGTGCTATCTTTTTGAATCCTTATCATTTCAATATAAAAAGTAAAGACCATGAAGACATATCGTATACTTCTTAGCTTTTTTAGTTTAATATTTAACAATTTAAATTTTTTATTAAATAATCAAGAGTTAAATAATTTAATTTAAAAAATTATTTATGTTAATACTTTTGATAATATAAATAATAAAATACATGAAAGCTAATGTTTGAAAGTATTACATGATTTTTTCTTTTTATTAATATAATTTTTTATTCTCTGTACTGAATACATTTCGGATTATATTTTTAAAACGAAATTATTTATTTAATATTTAAAAATTGTAAAAAATATCATATAATCTTTTCAAATATCAGTCTTTGTATATTTTTTATTTAGTTACGTTAATAAAATATAAATTAAAATAACATTTAAAATCTAGATATTTAGTTAAAAATTATTAAAAACTGAAATAAAATAAAAAGAAAAGTAAAGACTTTGACCCTTTTAGAATACGAAGTCCGCCCGCGTGGTTGTTATGGGCCTTGACGAGTTTTAAACAAACGGGCTTTTATTGCACGTGTTTCAAGGCAAAGATCCGGTTCACGAGTGATTTGATGCCAAAAGTATCTTAGATCTCATGAATCATGATCATGAAGTCTGTGCAAATCCAATTCAAGAGTTCCAATCGAAACTACTAACTACTGTACACTTGCCTTTGCTTGCTCCTATCCTCGCTTCTAAAATATAAAACTTAAGTTAGGCGACCTAACCTCATTCACCTATTCCAGCAATTAGGTTCAGTGCAGTGGTTCCAGCCTTGATGCATCCTATTTATTAAAGCGGCACATTTCCTGTTGAAGAATAAGAAAATAGGTTCAATTTAAATTTATTAAAAAATAGAATCTGATTCTAATTTATTTTGGACACAGACCAATTAAGTTAATCAGTTGAAAAAAAAAATTAGGAGAGTCTTAATTCCGCCAGTACCATGATATTAATTCCTAATTCCAACTTTTAAAAGAACAATCCAAAACACACGCAGTTTTAGATAGAAAGATAACAATAGGTCACTAAAAAGTGTTTACAAGAAAGAAAAAGGGAATGGCGTTTTTGTAATTGCTCATAGATCCTGGTACAGAAAAAGGAAAACTCATCATCGTACATCCTGGTACAGAAGAAAAGAAAACTCATCATCATTAAATGAACCAATCTTTGTAAAAGTTAGGAGTTCAGATCCTTTGTCTAATTTTATGATGTCTTATTTTGTTTCATGAATTTCAGTCATTCATTTATGTAGATTTCGTGTGGATCCCGCATAAATAAACGTGGAATCCGCATAAATAAATAGTTGAGATTTATTGGACAGAATAAAACACCGTAAAATTAAACAGAAGATCTTGTCCAAAAATCTAGGAAAGGGCCGAGGAGCGGAGCCGCTCTAGACACCAGTTTTGGGACCCACGTCCACGTGTGAAGCAAACGGCCAAGACCTGTCTGCCATCTCCAGAGGGAACCACGATCATCATTCAAGATGGTCAACATCAATTTGAATATAAACACTGTTTAATAAAATTAGTGGTCGATTAATGAGGGGAAATTAGTATATATAAAGAGAAGGATTTAGATCTTGGAAAAGACCCAGACCCAATTATAAGTTATCGTAATAAAATGTCACGCCCATGTGGGTACATTTCTGTCGCCTACCCGGAAAGCATATGTTATAAAGTAGGCTTTTAGAGAGTATGGTCTATGCTATGGTGCCATCATGTGCCACGTGGATTTCCCATCGGATGCTTTTCTATACGACTATATTATTTTAGAAGTGGGGCATATCTAGGTTTGGAGATGTAACAAGTACAATCAATAATATGTAGAGTAGAACCCTAATTCTGTTTTTCTTTTTATATATGAATTTATTTCCATTCTTGAATTTCTTCTTTCAACTTGAAAAAGATTTAATGGCATTGGCGAGTACGATACTTTGACAAAATATTTTAAATTATGCACATATTTTTTGTTAGAGAAGTTAAATTACATCCAACAAAATGACGCTGCGATAAACTTAAAAATGGTTTAATCGTTATTTTCATCAACACCAAATTAAAGTTCTTCTGAGACGTAAAGTTAGAAAAAAATAAGATGATTTATTTAAAAAGTTTTGATATTCTTATTACTAGAATAATTCATAATTAGTTGTTGTGAATATACATATTTATTTATAAGTATATTATGAAATTAACAATATTTATTTTTCTTATATTTGTATAACATATAACCAAATAAATATATTTTCTAAATATAAGAGGGAAATATTAATTTCTAAATTACTAAGCATACTCTATGGGGTCATATTGGAAATCTTTACATGACACATGTTATTATTCCTTTCCTCTTTTAAACTATTATAACTTGGTAACCCAATACATAGGTGATAGGCCAACTCATGTCGTAGAATCCGAAGCCGAAGAAGCCTCCTATCCTTCAAGTAATGAACAAAACAAAGCACAAAATAATAAAAAAGGATGCAAACGACAGCGTATGCTTCAGTCATTTATTAATATGCCAATCTATAACGTCTCCCTGCACCACACACGTGCAATTGCCGCTTATTTCTCCCCCCCCTCTTCGTCGTCGTATCATCTTTACTACTAACTCTCAATACGTTGACCAATTGTATATGTACGATTAAGAATATTAATTAAAAAGTTGTGCAGTATTAAAAAGTTGAATAATGTTGTAAATAATTAATAAAAAAAGACGGTCATCACTTGAAGAAAAACAACTAGTCCACCTTAGAAATACAACTGTAAAACGGTTTCCTTAACATACGTATCCGTAGTTGTCTCGTATACGTATGCATGTGTTTGTCTTTCCCCTGCTACTAAAAGCTCTCTCTCTTTCTCTGTTACTCTGTACTTTCTCACATTTCACACACAGATTCACACATTCACACGTACACACAAACACACGCAGAGACTATCTCCGTGAAAAAGCTTTGAGCTTTGGTCTTAGTTAGCTGGTGGCCTAAATGGGTTCTTGTTTCCTAGAGAAATGAAGATCACCGGAAACTCGAATTCAGCCGCCGCATTTCAGGCCAACTCCTTAGCTTCCAAGGTCCTAAACCCACCTCCTGACTCAGATCTCAGAACCTCCCCCAAGCCCCGCCGAAGGACCCGGAACCCGAGCTTGACTCGATTGAAGAGAGTCGGAGCTCCGGTTGGAAGGCGGAGCAGACCCGAGACCCCGTTACTGAAATGGAACATCGAAGATAGAGTGGTCAATGTTGACGATGAAGACGGTGGTGAGGCGGCAGGGGAGGAGGAGAAGAAGAATGGTGGGCCGAAAGGCCGCCGGAGAAGTGTGAAAGTTGTGTCGGCGAGGAGGCTTGCTGCTGGGTTGTGGCGGTTCCAGCTGCCGGAAACGGTGGTCGGTGGTGGTGGACAGAGGAGGAGGAGGAGTAGGAAGGATCTGGTAGGGTTTCAGGTGGTTTTCTCTCTTGCCTTGTCCTTGTTGTTTGCTCTAGAAAGATCAGTGTTTTGTTTTATTTTAATTTAATTTGGATGACAAAGTGAGGAAGTTGAACGTGGGTCAATGGTTCTGCTTTGATTGCTTTGTGTGATGAATGTTGTTTGATCGAGTGGTTAAAGTTTATAAGTTATGATTGATTGTTGTTTAGTTTAAAAGTTTGTCTCCACGATGATGGGTAATACGATTTATTCTCGTGATTATTATTGAAATGAATGTCATCAATCGAATCTTCATGAAAGGAAACTAATTAGCTGGAAGCTTGTAGTTGGATAAAAGACGGGAACTTTGTTGTTTATTTGAAACTGTTTTTGCTTTTAGATGTACATGTTGTCAGTGCATTGATGGTTTTAGTAGATGATTTTAAAAACCGGTGTCTGTTTACTGCATGGTTTCGAAATTGAGGGTTGTTTTGCTGTTGGTTGTTAGACAATCCCATTCCCATTGGATTTGGAATATGATTTGTAATGTTTTTTGTCTTTGCAGCCTGGTTCTCGTCATGTGGCAATCCAATTTGAACCTTGGCGCGAGGAGAAAGCACATATGTTTGGAGCAAAGGATCCATCAGAGAGCCCTAGTTCTGTCTCTGGCATGAAGACCAGATTCTTGTGCAAGGTATGTCTTTTCCTGAAGTGTCGGGTGGAAATAACATGTTCAATGTGGACAAAACCAGCAAGGATAGTTAAAGGATTTAAACTTCTAATTTTTCTGTTCATCAATTCAAATGTTATATTGCTTAGTGAACATGTTCAGTGGACTTAATTCATTTTGAAGTTTCGTCTATTTTAAATAGCATCTTCCATATACAAAAAGTATCTTGTTCTGTTAACCTCCTGCATATAATTTCCTCCGTGAAGGTGAGATGGGAGGGTAGTCTAATGTGTTGTTTAGTCTTTTCTGCTGCGAAACATTTTTAACATTTTATGTTTATGAAAACAGATGTATGAGAAGGAAATGAACTTTAATACATTACAGTTTTTCGGATCTATTGCAATGTCCCTTGGTATCAAGTATTGTTTTACTTTTCATTTCATTGGTTTATGTAAATACTTTTGAGTTAGAACCATTGCATGGTTTTGTAGTAAAGACAAGAGTTGTTTTGGCAAGGATAGGCATGGTTAAAAACCTAATAGACTGGTTTGTTCCTATGGACAGTAGCCATTTTTAGCTATCGAAAATATGCCTTCCTCATTGCTATCTACCAGGAGTTTGAAACAGTAGCACAATACTTTTGTATTGACTTCGGAAGCTTATTCTAAAGTTATACCAACTAATAATTTCACCCTTTTTAACTGTTCAAGTATTAAACTTGCTTTAGTTTGTCATGTTTATCCCACAATCTCACACATAAAAGTAAGCTACATGATGGCTTGTGCATACTTATATCACTGTTAGTTATATATGTCTTTGTCTAATATAGACCTGCTGACTTCTACTTTAGATTGAACCCTCATATCAGTTTTCCAGCTCTGCGATGGAGGGCGCGACAAAGTGGAATCCTGTCTGTGTGAGGGCATCGGATGAGGCACGCCAGATATACAGCAACATGAAGTGTCTCAATCAACAGGTGAGTGCTGTATCAGTAGTTTCTGCACTTGAAGCTGAACTGGAGCAGGCACGACAACGCGTTCAAGATCTGGAGACTGAGCGTCGGTCCTCAAAAAAGAAACTGGAGCATTTCTTGAAGAAAGTAAGTGAGGAAAGGGCTACTTGGAGGAGTAGAGAGCATGAGAAAATTCGTGCATTTATAGATGATGTCAAAGCTGACTTGAACCATGAAAAGAAAAATCGTCAAAGACTGGAAATAATCAATTCAAAATTGGTTAATGAGCTGGCTGATGCAAAGGTATCAGCAAAGCGATACATGCAGGATTATGAAAAGGAGAGAAAGGCGAGAGAACTAATAGAGGAAGTATGTGATGAACTTGCTAAGGAAATTGGCGAGGATAAAGCTGAAGTTGACACATTAAAGAGGGAATCAGTGAAACTTCGGGAAGAAGCAGATGAGGAAAGGAAGATGCTGCAGATGGCTGAGGTTTGGCGCGAAGAGCGTGTTCAAATGAAGTTGGTTGATGCAAAGGTGGCTCTTGAAGAGAAGTATTCACAGATGAAGAAGCTTGTAGCTGATTTAGAAACTTTCCTAATATCAAAAAGCACAAATTTAGATGTGAAGGAAATGAGAGAAGCTGAATTGCTTATGCAGGCAGCAGCCTCTGTGAATATTCAGGACACAAAGGCATTTGTGTATGAACCCCCTAACTCGGATGACATTTTTTCTGTTCTTGAAGATGTTAATCTTGGTGAAGCCAATGAACGTGAGATTGAACCTTGCGTTGCTTACACTCCTGCAAGCCATGCCTCCAAAATTCACACCGTTAGTCCTGAAGTCAACCTTATTTACAAAGATGGTCATAGACATGTGGAGGAAGATGAAAGCGGCTGGGAAACTGTGAGCCAGCTTGAGGATCAGGGATCAAGTTACTCGCCAGAAGGGAGTGTCCCATCTGTCAATAAG
Source organism: Erythroxylum subrotundum (assembly GCA_027563845.1). NCBI lineage: Eukaryota > Viridiplantae > Streptophyta > Magnoliopsida > Malpighiales > Erythroxylaceae > Erythroxylum > Erythroxylum subrotundum. The sequence goes on along the minus strand of JAOQMQ010000005.1, from coordinate 19,282,842 downwards.
AACATGCAGGAAAGGAATGTCTCAGGGAGTGAAACAGAACTAGAAGGAAGCGCGTGTGAAGGAACCCCCATTACCGAGATCAGTGAACTCTGCAGTGTGCCAACAAAGCATTTCAAGAAGGCCTCTTCCATTACAAGGCTTTGGAGATCTTGTCCAAATAACGGGGAGAATTACAAGATTATCTCAGTGGATGGAATAAATGGTAGGCTTTCAAATGGAAGGAAATCTAATGGGAGCATTATATCTCCAGATCAAGGGTCAGGTAAAGGTGGCCTGAGCCCCTCCGATTTGATGGGAGAGTGGAGCTCACCAGACTCAGAAAATCCTCACATAGCTAGAGGAATGAAAGGGTGCATTGATTGGCCGCGTGGCGCACAGAAGAATAGTTTAAAGGCAAAGCTCTTGGAGGCAAGGATGGAGAGTCAGAAAGTTCAATTGCGTCATGTACTTAAACAGAAGATCTAAGTCTAGTGATGCATAACTTGTTAATTGATATTATTACTGATAAAGCCAGATCAAAAATAAGTGGTCTCATTTTGACATGGAAGAATGTTCTTTCTACTTTTTGTAAATGCTTAGGGGAGATTTTGCATCTTTAGCTTCTTCCGCTTTCATCTTAATGCTTTATTTTGCATTTATTCTAATGCATCTCTAGGATCTTGGAGCTTGTCACACTGGCCAAATGGATGCAGTCGAAATAACCCTACTGGCGTTCTCCTTTTCTGTTGCCTTTGAGCATGCAAAGAAATTTTTAGCCTTACCAATATTCCTGTTGTTACTTGCCCTTCATAATCATATGTATTATTATACTGTAATGTACTTATATGCATTGGTTGAACTTTGCATGTTCTCCCAGAAGACAAACTGTGCAATGTACCCTCAAGGCAAGGCAAGTAAGAGAATTATATAATTGCAATCTTAGATACATCTTTTCGCAATATGGTGATCCAAAGGTAAGGTAATGCTTGTTACTCTGCATGATGCTTCAAACATCCCAATAAAGGGTATATTATACTAAGAAAAGTAACTAATTTTAAAATGTTCCAACTTTTTGAGAATTGATATACAATTTTATTATATCTCTAACTCTTATTTAGTGTTTAATTATTATTAGTAATAAAAATATAATTAACTTGATGTTAATAACTAATTAAATTTTTGTTTAAATTTGTTAGAAACTACAATCATAAAACAAAAACTATAAACTATAACAAAACCAAACAACCCTTTGACTATTATTTTTTACACTATTTACTAACATAAATATTATTACAAAATTATAAATTGGTTAAAAACGCATTCTTCAATCGTTTTCTTTTTATAAGAAAAGTGTATTTTCATGAATTAATTATCAAGTTTAAAAGGTTAGGATGGAGTTCTTAAGAACAATTAGATATTAATAGCAGTTTTTCTGAATTTATAGATTGCAAATATTGAAGAAAATTTTTAATAATTTAATCTATTAATATTTATATAAGCCATGATGTGAATTGAAGAACAAAAGTATATAGTAATATTAAAATTTTGATTGGAAAGTTGTATAGATAGTTTTGTTTGTACAAACTTTATAGAAATGATTTAAGAATCACAAAAAACGTTTTAAAATTTCATAGGAAAATGTGGACAGATTTAGTAGCACATATCCATTAGTATAATCCATAGCTTGTGCATGTGTTACCTTAAACCTGGCAAGAAAGCATTTTAAACCACAGGGCCTGAAAGTGAAAAATATCACAATTATAGTTATAGCATTACAAGTAGTGTTTTATTAGTTTTACAGGAGTTCGAACCTTAGTGTATGTCAATCCCAGATAAACGGAAACAAGTTTGTTTTCCACAGTTTGTGTCAACTATATTCTTGGAAGTTGACATGGCCTGTGGCTTGAGCATGCTCAACAGCCTCCTGTGCGTTCGCATTAGAGTTAGGAAGAGCAAAAGTCACGTCAATATACTAATATTGACAAAGTGTTCATATATTAGCAATTTCATATGAACTCACCTTCTGACCAACTACACCGATTTGGCATACTCCACAACGCAAAGTGAAGTTAGCAGTATCAGTATATCTTCTCTTCCTGCAAGCAATAGCATAAAAAATTTATGTCTATAGCTCAGCTTATAAATATATAATACAAGTGCAACTCTTTCCATCTCCACACGTTCCAGCCAGGTAGAAAATGTTCACTGAACTTTTACCAGGTTAAGCAATGGCCGTGTCTAGACATATATACATGCAAACCTAACAGACATTGTAAAAATGAAAGTGAATTCCTAACATCCACTGTAAGCCAGTGCATGGGGCGATTAAGGTGTATGCCAAAATGCAGAACATCTAATTAGCAAATTACTCAAAATATAGAGAAAAAAATTGAAGTTATGAAGAAACTTGGGCTTAGAATAACAAAATGCGTCATCCAAACACTCATTGACTTGTTGTAAAGAGTATCTTGATGAGTTCCCATGACCTACTGATGCTGCAAGAATTTTTTTGCACTGAGAAAAATAATGCAGAGTGATAAACTATTAAGTCTAAAGGAGGCACTGAACATTACCTTTGTTGATCTTTGACAAGATTAAGAGCAAGTCCCTCAACTGGCCCAATAGTCCTGTTCCTTTGTACAGCAAATATGGTCTGATCAAACTCCTCCGATGCTCCCTCAAATGGAGACATCTGGTCACAGGAATTAGCAGAATGAGCATGTCAATAAGTTGAATATCAATAAGACTGCAAATATACAGATAGGAGTGGAGCAGAGAAGATCTCTTGAAATTGAATAGAAAGAATATAACTGTTTAGCAATTGTGATCAGAAGTTTCCTGCCTAATCAGCTCGAGGCATATGTTTCTAGCTAGTGTGCAGGTATCTATCTAGGCTATAGTTGCTAGTAAACCTTCCCCTTGTTTCTCTTCATCATTGCTCAGCACAACATTCCAATCAGAAGACCTCCCTCTTTTGGGAGACATCTAGGCATTCAGCATAATTTCCACTATCCTTTCATTTCAACAAGATACTTGACCAGAAGAAAATCAGAATAAGGCCAAAAAACAAAACAATAATAAAACAACTTACAGCCAAAGCATCATAGTGGAGCCCATCATAAATCAGCATGACTCTTTCAGAGTAACTCCTGTCCTGTTAAACGATAACCAGAGGAAGAGAATAGGTACTCATTATTGATCAAAGGTAGACTCAAATGTAAACAGAATTGATCAGCTTTGCTGACCTGGCCATACAAATCACATCGACCAGTTTGGATATCATAAGCGGCAATTTCACGACCGTAATAATCAGCTAATATGGAAAGCTCAATTGCACCTATATGAAAATTTAATAGGGAGCAAATCAGTGAAACAAATCTAGGTTCTTTGCTTTTGCTTGATTTGTAAAATAACAATGTCATGGAAATTTTGGGAGAATATATTTTCATAGGTCTTAGATTGTTGGTATAATTTGTTGTTAGTCTTTATGAACGTGAATCATAAGAATTCTATATTGCATATATTCATAAGATTACAAGATGCAGGTTTATAGTTATACAGCCACCTAAATAATGAAAGAATCCTAGAAAATAAAGATTAATTGACAAACTATACAAGAGCTATTCTAGGAAACTAAATTATAACTAGATCACCTAATCACGTAAATCTTATATCACTCCCCTCAAACTGGCTTGAAGATGCCTTCCATAGCTAGCTTGCTGACTAGAAATTCATACTAACCCTTTTATAGTCTTTTGGTGTGTATATTGACTACGTGATCTGTAGATGGTACATAAGGAACACAAGTTTACCCATTTTTTATTTTCACTTTGATAAAATGCTTGTAAACTTCAACATGGTTCATTCTATCATGCAAAACCAAGTTGTGAGCAATTGAGGTATCGACCCTGTTATTACAGTAGACCTTCATGGGAAGTGTCACTGGAATTTTCAGGTCTTCAAATAGTCTTTTTCTTTTTTTCACAATATCTCGCAAATTCCATAAGCAAGAGACCTGAACTCTGCCTCAACGCTGCTTTGAACCATAACATTATGTTTTTTGCTTCGCCATGTGTAGCTCAAAGTTGATCATTTGTCAATGGTCCAACCAGCCCAGTCTACATCTATATAGACCTCTATTTGTAGGTTGGTATGTTTCTGAAACACAAGACCCTTTTTAAGAGCTCCTTTCAAGTATTTTAATATCCTATAAGCTGCATCAATATGCACTTATCGACGGGTATGAGACAAGCAAATTAATTCTTCAATAGTCTCTGAAACTTCTCTGTGTTGGCCACATCTTCAGCTTTAGTATGATCAAGTTTTAGATTAGCGTCAAGAGGAGCTTTAACATTTTTACAACCTAGGAAAGTTGTTTATGTAAGAAGATCAAGAATATATTTCTTTGTTACATACAAACACCTTCTTTTGATCTAGCAAACTCCATGCCAAGGAGATATTTTAATAATCCTAGATTCTTGATCTCAAAGTCTCGTGCCAATTTCTTTTTCAGTTATATTAGTCCTTCAACAGCTTCACCTGTCAAGACTATATCATCCACACAGACGAATAGGATAGATAACTTACTTTCCTTCAATCACTTATAGAACATTGTGTGTGATCAGCTTGGCTTTGTTGATAACCATAACTTTTCATTACCTTCCCAAAGTGTATGAAACATGCTTGTAGAGATTTTTTAAGTCTATTGAGTTTATTCTGACCGAACATCTTCTCAAATCCTGAAGGTAGGCTCATAAAGACTTCTTTTTCTAAATCTCCATTAAGAAAAGCATTTTTGCTATCTAACTGGTATAGAGGCCAAATACAATTAAAAGGATAGTACTTGGATGGAGTTGATTTTGATAACTGGAGTGAAAGTTTCTTAATAATCAATTAAAAGGATAGTACTTATCTGGATTTGAATTAATACTACCAAAGCCTTAAGCTTCTTTATTCTTGGAATCTTCATCTTTAAAAAAGTAGATGCCATCTATCAATTTAGCACTGCCAATTGTCTTCCCAAGCTCAATTCTTGAAAAAACACAGTGGGGTATACAAAATGTAGGATGACAATTAGAGCCCTAGATAATTTACTAACTGATAGCATATCACAACTAAGTTTAGGAACGTGTAGAACATTTTTTGAGGGATAAGTTTCGAGACATTTATCAAACCTTTTCCAGCTATAGCGGAATAAGAACTATCTCATATATGAATTTTATCATGACCAGAATTTACAATCCAAGAAGTAGAATAATTAGGTAAATGACAAGATAGTACCTTTGAAATACTACTTGCTTAAGCAATGGAAGTATTAGGAGTACTCAATGCTTGAGATGGATTTCAACAGCTTCAAGAGTTTATCAAAATGCTCTTTGTTCAAGGAAACTGAGTCTGTCTTATGTGCAGTAGGATGATTGAATCGGTCTTCATGAGAGCCCTTCAATTAATTGGATTTCTGTGAATATTAAAGTCAGTCTCATGTGTATGACAAGGCTTATTACAATAATCACACTCAGGGACGGATCCAGAAAATTTTTTGAGTGGGGGCAAAATTTCACTGGAGGCAAAAAGAAAATTTTAGTGGGGGCAAAATTTTAATTTTTTTATGAGTTAAAAATTTAAAATGATAACTTTTTTATGTAAAATTTCTTGGAGCCAGTGGGGGCAAGAGCCCCCACTTGCCCCCACTGTGGCTCCGTCCCTGATCACACTGGACACGACTTTTATCATTAGGTTTCTCAACAGTGTTTTGGAAACCCTCACCTTGACAACCAAGGCTGAATTTTCAATAAAATTACCAAGGCTCTTTTTGTTGAAAAGACAACGACTCTCCTTATGATGTACCTCAAAGAAGACTTCTCCAAGTGATGGAAGGGGGTTATCAGTGAATAATCCTATCTCTAACTTCATCAAACCCCACACCTAGACCAATAAGAAATTTAAAATATGGTTATCTTCCACAAACATTATCCCAAAGCTTTTCTGTTGTGTGATAGCACAAATAGTTGGAGCTTACGTACTCCTCCATTGAGTTTACCAACCACGTTATCACCATCGAGTTCTCCGCATCACATACCGGATAAGTTGGATCACTCTTTTCAGATTCCTTATTGTCACTGATATACATGTGCACAAATTGAGAACAACGCAAATAATTCTCCGTTCAGTTTGATAGTGATGATCTGACTGGAGTGAGAATATGAGGTAGGAGCCTGAGTAGTAGTAGTGGATGTAGGCAAGCCTGCAGGGGTGTTTACAGGCTGTTCAGGAGGAATGGTTGTCTCAAAAACGTCTATGTTAGAAAGACAAAATAGGTAGAGGAAGATAAACTAGTTCAGGTAAGAGGCTAGTGCTTAGGTTTTTTTTGCAAGTTTATTGGCAACAAGGGTTAATAGGAATGGATTCCTGCTTTGATACCATATGAATGTGAATTGTAAGAATTCTACATTGTATATATTTGTAAGAGTACTAGTCGTACAAATTTGTAGTTATAAAACCACCTAAGTAAGGAATGAATCCTAGAAATAGGTTGACAATTATAAAGGAGTTATTCTAGGAAATTAAATTACAACCAAATCACCCTAATCACGTTGGTTATTTTTCATGTCCAATTATTGTCCTAGTTTTAAGGAGGTAGGGATAACAGTCAAACCTTATTATCAACTCTTCTACGATTATGAATGAAAGCATACTGAGTTTTTCTACAAACAAAACCAAGGTATTGTTCTGGAGATCTTCAGGTCCAGTTATTATCCTAGTTTTGAGGAGGTAGTTAGTAACAGTCAAACCTTACGTATCAACTCTTCTGCAATTATGAATGAATGCAACTGAGTTTTTCTACAAACAAAACCAAGGTACTGTTCTAGAGATCTTCGGGATTCTCTCTAATCCAAAAGCAGCCCATATTGTATTCTAAAAAAAATAGTCAGAAAAATGAAGGAAGAAAAAACTCTAGGACCGCCAGAGTGTTTGCCTAAGTGGAGAAGACCTATGACTCAATTGTTTCTAAGGAAACATCACAAAAATACATCACAGAGATTTTTCTGACACAGACATCCTTGGTAGTAAGCTTGAGTTGTAATATGGACAATATAAAAATGTTTAACAATAGAGACAATTATGCTTTACTAATTTCAAATGCTGGTGCGGTTACATTCATAAGTAGCTTGATCCATTTTTATTTCATTTCATATATGTTTGAGGATCCATATATTCCTCAATTAAAAATGAAGGGATTTACAAGAAGAGTTTAATCTTTAGTTTCATCCCCTATATTGAACATGTCGATTTCAAGAGTTATAGGCTTTACGCTTGATAGCCCATATCACCTAGGCTAGTTCCAAGCTATGTAAAAACAGAACTGTCACAAAGAGCAAAGTAGGGTTCCTCTCCTTTTAGTCGAGTTAGCTTCCCTCCTATTAAAACTCACTCAAAAAGGCAACCAACTTTCAATAATAGTTGGGGTTATTTTGATAAATACATTAAACCAACTCCAATCTTTTTACAGATATATAATTATAAGAATAACTGTTTGAGTCAGGAAGATAGAATCACACATATGAGAAAGGGTCACAATTTTTTAGTAATGGGAATTCAAAGATTATTTATGCGAGCACATAACTATCCACTTTTATGAATTCTTCAAATGTAAGTCAAATTACATGGCTAATACATTTCAAGTAGATTAGATGCAAAATATATTGGCAGCACTTTTATGAGATAAGGATTAGTAGAAAGGTGGTTTTCAAGTGCTACAATAATGAAAACCCTCAACAAAAATAAGAATATATAACTAAAGTAACAAATACCCATTATCTTAAATAATATACAAGACAACATAAAATGCTGTCTTTAACATGATAGATGCTCCAAACAAGTAATATAGGATTCAATTTATGAAATTATAGATGCATTAAACTATATTATTCGCTCACCACACATGCATTATGCTCTTGCACTTTAGCTACTGCTTAGATAATAAACTCAAGTTCTGGTTACCACATTGTTATCAGTCATTAGTTTCTATTTAATGAAGCATGCACTCAACAACAGGAGAAAATGAAGTGAACATACCTCCCCACTTTTCGGAGTCAAGAATCCAAGTGCAATATTCACTATTTGGTTTTCCAAGAAAAGCTTCATTATATCTTACTGGATCACTTGCCACATTTGCTGCTATTATCTTCAAACAACATTGGAAGCAAAAGAAGTCACGAAATGAGGCAGTAAAAGACAATTGGCAAGTGAACGCGGCAATTTAGGAGATAAATATACAAAATCCAGAAATTCATGTCTATCAATCAATCAATGCACTAATTCTGTATGTTTTCCCCTAAAATAATAAAAAAGTTGCATAATGCAAAACTCTTAAGTGACATCATCTGCAATCAAAGCCAAAACTTGCAAAGCATTAACACTCACAAACTTCAAGAATAGTTTATTTCATCCCTACATTCAAACAGCATGAAAATCAGCATTATACACATAGGTACAAACTTTAACTACAGAAAGAAGAAACAATGAGACATATCTAAGATCTTTGCAAGGCAAAGTTTAAGAAAGTTCAGGAAACTTGCTAGGCCAACATTGAGAAGGAACAAAACTTAAAATATGAAAACACTACAAAAGTTATTTAAATTATCCACAGAAAGTTGCAAGGTAGTCCTGATCCATTTGTCTCAAATCTATTCCAGGGAAAATTTGTTCTTTTATGACATTCCCATACTCATGGGAGTGTATAATCATTGGGATCCTACTAAAAGTGGAAGATAGCAGCATATACAAAAACACTACAAAAACATCCAACCCATGTCTTTGTTATTTTATGTCTCGGTGGTGACACAAACCATGGGTATAAATGCATTTGTTCTCATTTAAATGATACAAGTGTTCATTCCCATTTAAAGTTTCGTATTAAAGAAACTAGTTCACATGGCCCAAAAGACTTCTTTTTTTAAGGAGAAACATTGTAATATCAGTCACTTCTTTGTAGTGAAAAAGCCCCCAACTTCTGTTAAACAATGTCAACCATATTGAAAATCTTCTTCACAGCTAGGTCCACACTCATCATCAAACACTAGGGAATAGACTTTTTCTATTTGGTTGCCACTACATATGTATTTTTATGACCTTCCGATGCAACTTTTGCACAATCAATCACCATAAAAGTTACTCCACATACTTGCATTATAATAATTATCCTGTTATGCTAAGATATTTATATATATACCCTCCAATCAACTAAATACGCATTCAAAAGTTATCATACATTAATCACTAAATGATCCAATTGCAAACAAAACATGCCATAAAGTAACTCTGCGTCATGCATAGATAAGATTTGGCCGATCAATTAAATACGTATTCAAAAGTTATCATATATTAATCACTAAATAATCTGATTGCAAAAAAACACATGCCATAAAGTAACTCTTGCATCATGCATAGATAAGAATTGAAACATAACATGCCAAAAGTTGATCGATATCTGTTCTCGAAAAATGAGCAAAGCAGGCGCAATCTTAAACATGAGTAGATGAATTTAAATTGAATTCCTGCAATTAACTCTTGCAAAATGAGCACACAGAAGTTTAAGAATTGAAATATATATAGCACATTGGCAGAAAATCTAAAGTGATGGATGGCAACCTGTCTCAATTCTGGAGCTTTGTTCTTGTCATGGTCCATTACATACCTGCAAAGATTAGAAAAGGACAATCAATGATCAAGACTAAAAAGAACAAATGAATAACTCTAGATTTTCTGCAATCTCAAAACATACCCCACGGCATTGAAAAGGCAACTGTTATCAGAGGGAATAATTCTTCTAACAATGATTTCCTCCATGTGTAAATATGCACCTGGGAACAATGACAGGAACCTTAGTTGTTCTGCAGTTTTGACATAAAATTAGAGCATAAAGTTGCATGATTGATCACAAAACGATAAATTGCAGGCCAAATATTAATATACTATTGTAGTTGAATCCATGTACCAGAACCTAAATCCTGAAAAACATGCATCTAGAACTCACAAATTTGTCATGCATTATTTCCACGTATATCTTAATCTTTTTGATCCCTTCGAATTAAGATTGTTTCTAACCATGCAGGTATTGCCAAAGTCCATTATTGAGCTAAGGCAAGACCAATAAAACAAAACATATAAAGGAATGGGTTAGCCCTATATTGAGCTAAACTTTTACGATAGAACTGAAGTTTATAAGTGAAAAGGAAAACCGCGACCGAGAAACAATGTGGAACCTTATAATAAAGACCCCATAAACAAGCTCAACAACTCGCCCCCGAAAATAGCACACCGAAAGAATAAAAGAACCTAGCTAGTTGAGTTCCACAAGCAACACCAACCCAGAAGCAAAAAACAGCAAGGAAAAGCAGCGTTCTGAAGAAGTAAACAAATACAGGACTTCAAAAACGCAGGAAACGAAGAAGATATAATAAACAAAAAGATAAAGAGCAAATCTTTAGATCTGAAAGCATACCGCAAACAGGTTTTAAGGTAAAAAGACTAAAACAGAGTAAGACAAGACCAAAAGAAAAGGAGCCCAGATTCAGAAATATACAGATATAGATGAAAGCAGGAACCTTTCTGAAATTGGGAAGGATAAGGAGGAGTTGGTGACGGTTAGAGAGAGAACCAGAAGGTTGGTTCCTTTAGATATCTGGCTAAAGAGAGATGGCAATGAAAAGAAAGGAATAAATTAGAAAAGAAGTGTGAATATTATGCTTTAGAGAGGAAGCTATCGAATGAATCGATGTTATGTTCCAGCCGTGCGTGCCTCTTGCTGTAACTATACTTGTACGTGACAACTTTCCCTTTATCCTTTCGATTAAAATTGAAAAAAAAGAGAGGTTAAATATTTAAATTTAAATATTTTGATACATTTTAAAAAAATAATATTTCATAAACCTTCAATTTAAATTTTCTATTAATCCTGTATTAAAGATATATTTAATATTTTTAAAATCCTTTTGTCAAATGTGTATTAAAAAAGTAAAATTTATATCCTCTCTCCCCCCACCCGTATAAAAGAGTTGTGTAAGTATGGAATGATATGAATTGAATTCAATTGCAGCATTGAATTCAATTCAAGTGTTTGGAAACAGAAAAAATGGATAGGTTCAATTCATACATGAATTGAATCCTATAATTCTTTATAAATTAAATTCACTTAAAAAAATATCGGAATTGAATTACAAACTGGAATTTCAATTCTTTTTTTGAACGTTGAATATATCCTTCCAATAATACCCATCTAATCTTACCATATATCTCTTCACCTCAAGCAGCCCCTCCTCAAACAGCTCCTACCAAGAAACGGAACAACAATACCCTCTCCATGAATCAGCACCTCCCACCATATCCAGGTTTTCCCTTTTTCTTGTTCATGGGTGAAAGAACTACTGCTTGTAGTTGTCAACGCAAAAGAACTACTGCTCGTTCATGCATTTTTAAGCTTCCAAATTATAATAGTTTTCTATTGTCATCATAGCTCGGTCTAGCCTAATGTCATTGCAACCAATTTTTTCTTTTCATTTTAATAATGAACTTTTTTGATAATATCACTTATATTAAAATTGATGTTTATAACTTGCTCTATGTAAGTGTAAATGTTTATTATTTAATAATAATATTTTTTAGTCAAGGGTAAAAATGTCATATGAAATAATTGAATTCATTTTGATTGTGTTCTAAACAGTGTAATTGAATTCAATTCTAATA
>JAOQMQ010000005.1:19243704-19265591 GCA_027563845.1 Erythroxylum subrotundum | reverse complement strand
CCGACGGTTATCTGTGTCGTCCCTGTCCGTCGGTAATTATACTCACCGACGGAAATTTACAATTGACCGACGGAATAGACGATTTTCTTGTAGTGTATTATCATTTCAATTCTCTAAAAAAATCTATCTGATTATTATATATGGTTATGTTTTTTCGGTTGGAAAATATTTCCCACAAGCTTTTCCGCTATTGGTATATAGAAAGAATATATGTGAGAGGAGTCATCAGATCCAACTCGTATGTTAAAACCATTTTGTCAAACCTTCAGGGGTTTTCTAACCAACATGTCTCCCTAACGTTTTCTCATATTTATATGGATCTATAGATAATTGAGGTTCAAATTTTAAGTTAAGCTATAGTAATGTGGAAAATTTTCAATTGCATAGATCATACAATCAAGTCAAGTGTAGAGATGAGACATAACATCACACCACCCTTAAGTTTACTTCCACAAACTAGGTAGATTTTTTATATCCTAGTAAGTGTGTACAAATTTGAAAGTTACTTAAGATTAATGGTAATATGTATTTTCTTAGGAAAGAATAAAATGCATTAATTGAAGAGCAAAACTAATTTAGAAAAGTATGAAACTAAATGCAAATTACAATAAAGGAACGATGGAGATATCACTAATTATAATAATAGTCTTGCCAAAAAACAAAAGCATGACTAATAATGGCTAAAAACAACTGAAAGTAAGAGCCATAAAATATGTGCAAGCAATATAACTCCCATTATATATCTAAATCATGAATCATTATTGGATAAGCAATAACGGTGAACATTATCTATATAATACTTTGCAGCATAACTAGTAGGGTTTGGATAGGTTGAATTGTATCTAAAAAAGTCTTGGCATTCCTCTCCTTCTAGATGACAAAAACTCCCCAATTAGTCAATAGTTTGAAAGCAAATAAGTGTCCTTTTATATATGAACCTGACTTGTTCTACCCATGAAACTAATACAGTCAGAATTCATAACTCGTAAATTGCACGTACGAGAAGGAAAACTCCTCCAAGTTTAGTGGCTTAAATTTTTGTATACGAACTTTCACACTCGTAATCAGACAGGTTGTGTTCGGCTCAGGTAGGGAACAAGCTATTTTAAAGCTTTGTAATATACAAATATGTGATTAGGCTGTGTACTTTAAATAAGCCCCAGAGTAATTAGTAGTGGTCAGTTGAAGATTACATTTTGGCCCTGTAAACAAAGACCACAACTTCAGATGGATATTACTTCTATAAAGCAGATATAATAGCGTGTGTTTTGTTGATTTGAAGTAAATTACATAGAAAAAGAATATTAAACTGCTAATGATACTCGAAATTATTTAAGACAAGACAGCAACCTTGGAGGGTCTGGTGTCCAATAATGATTGTATTGGTTTCACTTGTCACGTCTTTTTATCGTATATAACAGGCCTAATATATAATATTCTTTGTTTGTGCGGTCTGATGATGTTTAAGCAAACAAGATGACAATTTCCCAATTAAGTTTAAGACCAAATTAATGTCTTATCTTGTTAATTAGAAAAGCATATCCTTCCGTTTAATTTCACTTCTATTATTTATAGTTTTTCGTTTTTATTTAAAAAAGTATATTTAGTTGTTAATATCAACATAGATAAACTTTTAATAATATTATTAATTATTAAATACTAAATAAAATTTAGAGATAAATTAATTTTATTATTTAATTCATTAATTTTATCTTGATCTATACAATATTTTTTGAAAATTGATTAAAGATTTATTAAAACTATAGCAAAAGCTATGACAAGTTACAACATTACAATGATTACATAAAAACCAAGAACTCTAACCTATCTCACATAGCATCGGTTTTTCCAGGGGTAACAAAAAAACCTACAAATATCAGGACCTGTTTAAGCTACCACTGCTCATACGTTCCATTTGGCTTGCATGCGGGAAGATAGATGAAGATTGGCTCGTTTGGCAATGAGGACAGCTTGGATGCAGTTAAGGATTTTATTCATTAGCTTGTTCTTGTATTCTTCCATTTGCTTACGAAGTCTATTATTTCTTTCCTTCCAAAGCATGTGTACGGTGGTAGTCAATGCTATTTTGGGGAGGATAGCATTTTCGTGCCCTTGGTTAATTACCCAACTCCACGTGTGCTCCCACTCAAAGGTATAGTTTTCAGCTTCCACCATGCATAAGATTGTTTTCTATATGGCTTTGGAGTAGTCACAAACAAAAAACAAATGATTCTGTTCCTCATCCTCAGCATAACAAAGGAAGCAAACTTTATCTATAGGTGAGAACCAACGATATTTTTTCCTCAATCTATTCTTAATCGCTAACCAAGTAATAATTAACCCTTTAGTATTAAGGGCCTGTTTCCACAAGAGATTGTACCACGGTACTAGGGCTACTTCATTTCTGAAGATTTTATGGCATGAGGCCTTTGTAGATATTCCTCGAGAGTGGGAGTCCATAGAATTTCATCGTCAACTCTACTGTCTTCCAATTGTGGAAGGTGCGCAACTAATGCAACGTAACCTCGAAAGTTTCGATACCATTCCCTATCTTGGATTACATCTGCAACTCTAGAGTAGATAGGGATTCTGTGACGTAGGTGCCAAAAGATTGGATTCTTTATAAGAGGGTTGACCTCGAGCCAATTGTCAAACCATACCCATGTCTTTTCTCCATCTCCTACCCTGTGCTTAATGAAGGGAGATATCGACTATCTCAGCTTTAATAACTCGTTGAACGTCCAACATAATTAATTGGGAGGTTCAATCTGCCAAAAATTTTTATTGCGAAGGTGGAATGCATGCATCCATTTAATCCAATGGGTTTCTTTGTCCATAAGGAGCTGCCAAATTTTCTTACTTATTAACAATTTCTACATGTTCTAAATAGATGTTATACTCAACCCCCTTTGTTCTGAGGGGCTATGTCCTCGCACCATTTTACCTTGGCTACTTTTGTTGATTTAGTGCGTCTCGACCAAAGGAAGGCTTTGATCATCCTGTCAATTTCCTTAGTTATCCTCTAAGGTAAGACAACATGTGATTTCCAATGCACATGCAAGCTATTCAATATAGAAATAATAAGTGTGATCCTCGTTGTATAGGATAGCCTTATATTTTGCCATGAATTCACCTTGAATTTAATCTTCTCTAGTAGTGGAATATAGTCTACATATTTGAGCTTAGAAGTGGTGATAGGCACACCAAGATAATGTATCAAGGGAGGTTGTATGTTCTTCCCCATCATATTGCTCAATACTTCCCCATTGCTCTCATTCGAGGAGATGTATAGACTGCATTTATCTCCATTGATCTTGAGACCTGACCACTTGGAAAAAAATTCAAAGTTTTCCGTATGATGATGATTGAATACATATCTACTCCATTGAACAAGAGGAGGTCATCAGCAAATATCAGATGAGTGAGGGAAATTTCAGCACACTTGTGATGGAATTTAAAGTTGTCATTGTGAGTCGTGAAAGCATTAGGTATTCTTGATATGCCTTTCATTGATCTATACAATATTGAAGTCTATTATGAGCATGGTTATGAGAATCCTACAATAAACGATAAAGAACATAATTTTGATATCGGTAATAATTATGAAACTAATACACAACAGAAAAAAAGTATGAATGAAGAAGGGTTATTCTAAGTTTATATGAAACAAGATGATGAAGATTTTGTTGTTGTGGGGATTAGTTATGAAAATGATTCACGTGATGATAAAACTTATGCAACTGATGATGAAGAATATGTTACTGTGAGAGCACATGAGAAGAAATATGGAAAGAAGGTATGTAGTGAACTTAAATATGATGAAGTTATGGATAGGGTTGGAAGTAGCTAGAAAGATTGTAATGAAGAGCCAAATTATTAAAAAGAAATTCACAAATAGAAGAAATGAGTTCACATGGTTGGTGTAATGAATATAAGGATAGTGATATTAAAGTTCAATCACCAATTTATAGTGATAATGGATGGTGCAAGGAGTTTGTGACAAGGAAGAAATATATTATGTTTAATCCAAAAATGGATATAAAGGATTTTGAGTTTGAAACTAGCATATAGTTTAAGGATGAGATGCAGTTCAGGGAAGCAATTAAAAGTTATACAATTACAAATGGATATGTTGTTTTAATAGCGAGATTTAGTGTGAGAATAAAGGCTCTTTGTAAGTCACAATGTCCATTTAGGGTATACACTAACTAGATTGGAAATGAAAAAATATTTATTATGAAGATATTAGAAACAGGCATATTTGTAAAGAAGTGCAAAGAAATAAGCAAGCTAGTAAAAATTGATAGAAACTATTTTTAGCACAAGTTTTGAAGGGACCCAAATTGGCCTATTAGGAAGATAATAAATGATCTTTAGATAAAGTGTGCATTATAGGTGACTGAATCCCGATGGTATAAGACTAATAGGAAGCTATTATAATGCTATGAGGACCTATAAAAGGTCATTATATAAACTTATAGTCTTATGAACAAAATTCACGACAGGTCGACAAAGAAGGGAAATTTATTATCTAAACTATGCTTGATGAAAACCTTGGATAGTCAACATTTAAGAGGTTTTACATAGGATTTTTTGCATTAAATTATGGTTTTCTTGATGTTTGTAGGAAAATAATTAGGCTAAATGGATTTTTTTAAAAGACATTTCTTAGAAGTGCTTTGTTAGTTGCAGTTGAGCATGATGGAAACAATTAGATGTTCCTTATATGTTAGGTTATGGTTAAGAGAGAGGATTATCAATCCTAGCATTGGTTTTTAAATCTTCTTAGTGAAGATCCAAAAATAAGTGGGAATGTATAAACTTTTATAAGTGATTGACAAAATGTGATTTCAAAATATTCGTATTGTTTATTTTCAATTTTGAATATACTTTGAATTATTCTACTTACATTACACTTTCTTGCCCATTCCTTTTTTTTTGTTATTAAGATTTAGTGAATGGAATGAAGAATTTATTCTCAGAAGCTGAGTATAGAAAATGTCCTCGACATGTCTACACAAATTGGTTTAAATTGCATAAAGGTCACATATATAGGAGTTTATTTTGGTAATTGCTAAATTAAAATGGAATTTGATGAGATAATAAAAGAACTAAATAATATATCAAGGAAGGCATACGATGACTTCAAAGGGAGGAATCGTTAGACTTTTTACGAAAGTTATGAGCATAAGGCCAAAGTGTGAAATTGTTCACAAAATCATATCAAACATTTAATATACTCATTTACGACATATATAGAAAGCTTGATCAATATGCTAAAGGATATTTAAGTTACTTTAATGACTCAGATTCATAAAAAAAAGTGATATGATAATCAAATCCGCTATCAATATATTTCCAAGGGTAAGAAAGAAGATACAGGTTGTATAATAGGAAGCAAGGCATCATATGACCAAGATTAGTAGAAATTGAAAGTTTGAATTCATGCATTTTGTAGATAAGTTCCTTGTTGACTTATAAGCAAGAACATATCAATGTAGACTTTAGGATTTAACATGCCTATTATATATGTATACACTTACTTGATGTACATGCCTATTATACATGTATACACTTTCTTGTACATCATGTTAGAGGGAGGATATTGATTCTTATATGAGCCAATACTAAAATCATGAATGTTATTTGAAGAGTTATTAATATATGAATGAACCTATTAATGATCTAAAATTTTGGCTAAAGATTGAAAACATGTAGCCCATATTTCTCTATTGATCAAGAAGACTCTTGAAAGACCTAAAAATGCTAAAAGAAGGGATAAAGGTGAGCAACCATAAAATTCGAACACAATGATCAAGACAAGAGTACTTATAAAACATCAACATGGTCATGAAATTAGTCACAATAAAAAATGTAAAATCAAAGATCAACCTTCGAGACAACCTAAAATTATTAAGGTGTTTGTGTACCTATTTTTAATTGCGTTCATTTCACTTGTTCTTTAAATATTTGTCTGTTGATTAAAAAAATGTAAGGAAGTCCACCAAAACATCAAACACCTACATCCAGTATTGCTAGCGGTTCAATAAGAAGACCTAGATAATCAAGATCTATAAGGTCAAATATATGAGGAGAAAGGGGTTAGTGAATATTCATTTTTATTTCCTAACTTTTACTAAAATTTTTAATATCATTAATATTTATGTTTATATAAGCAGTTCAAGCATATGAGGTAACATTTAGAGAAGTTAGTGAAAAAATTATTTTATAGTTTGTCAATTAATTACATTATTTGGTTATTTGTTATTTAATCCTAGGTAATAACATTGTGCTTTGTGTTTATGACATTTTATATTTTAGTGGAAGTCAACGTTAGGTACTCGAACTAACTCAAGCTTCCCAAAATACAAATGTCAATAATAATGCACAAACAATAGCTCAAAAACATAAGGAGGTTCAAAATAAGGGCAAAAAGATCAACTCCAAGAAAATCTCATGTCATTTACTTCATGTTGAATATACTGCACAGTAAACTATACATTTATTATCATTTAATTGATAATTTAAATACTATATATTGTAGTGATTTGGTTGAGGATTTAAACATTGTGTTGATTATAATTTGAACATTGTGAATTTACTTCATGTTTAAGCTTTGCTAAAAGTCTATCTCAACTTTGGTATGAGAATTCAAGAATATTTTACTAAATGAGGATTATGGCGTTGTTCTCTTCCCTTTCATTATATGTGCTTAATGTGTAGTTAGCTTTAGGATGGTTCATTTTCTTATAAAAATGTTTCTTTTCTTTGTTATGTGTTTCTTATATATTATTAACAAAATAAGTGAATAATGAATGAGATAAGAAATTGTTAGGTAGGTAGGGCGTTAAGTGTTTGCATGAAAGAGGAAACTTTTAGGTGTGTAAGAAGATGTCTTGCATGCCATACATAATTAGAGCCTCTGCAATAACAAAAGCATATATTTTTAGGGTTTATTAAAAATATTAAACAACCACATAAATATGTTAATGAACCAACAAGAACTTTAGAAATTAGGAAATAAAAATTATTGTGGAATATGAATGTTCATAAAGGATCGCAAGTTCAAAAAATGCATAACTCATCTAAGAAATTCTCTACTATTGAATTGTATTATGAAAAGAATTCCAATGAATAAAGAAAGGAAATTTAGTGCAAACTAATTATGAAACATAAATCTTAACTAATCACCAATAAAAATTAAAGATATAGATACAAACTAATAAAAGTATTATTTATTTACGAGTGTTTAATAGAAAGTGACAAATTGCTTCAATAACAATGTTTGTCAAATCCTTATAAAACATCTAAAAATGTGTTAATATTAGAATTAGATACATCAAACGCCTAATATATATAGTTGCATGGAACATATAAAATATAAATATAAATATTGCACTTATATAAAAATTTAAGATTTTAATAAATTGATATATGAACTCGCCTTTTGTAAGTAACAAGGAATCTTATGGATAAGCCTCTTACCTAACGCATAGAAGATATCTGGCTAAATTTTTTATAGTTGTAAGCCTTAAACTCTTTTACTAAGATTATATACCTACAAGACACCTACAATTTAAATGTTTATGAATGATTTATATAATAATGACATCGTTAAAGTTAAAATTGAAACATTAATATTTTTATTAATGCATTGATAAAAACATTTGTTAGATTAATCTAACAATGACCCATGTCACTTATAGATTTGAGTCCACTTAATAGAGCCCGAGATGATGGTTATTAGGTCTGAAAGCATGGATCTTAAATGGGTTCAAGACCTTTTCCCTCTCTCTCTTTTAAATAAACCAACATGATGGTTGGTTGAAGAATAAGTGTTAGAAAATTATCAAAGTTTCTAAATCATTGAAGAACCAAAGAAGAGAGGGAATCAATACTTACAAAACTATCATGGATTCAGGTATGACAAAATAAATCGATCCATTAAATGTCCATATAATAAACATTTAATTCAGTAATTGTTATTGCATAAATAATAATTATTGTATACAACATAATATGGATAACAAGTAAGTGAGCAAAAACATATGACTATAATTGAATTTACAAGTGTCATAACAATTTGAGTAAAACACTTATATGTATATTTACATGTCAGAACGTTATACTAACAAGGACTTATCTATAAGGCCCATCTGTTCAACGTGGCCAATAAATATTGTATGGCCTAGCTTGAAAATAAAAGTTCCTTATGTGCATTAATTCCAAATCTATAAAAGAAGTTTTACTAAAAGATGTTCAAAATAGACTTTTGCTAGATGGCAAGCTATTTTAAATATATTTTTTTCAATATTGAATTTACTAAAGGTGAAAAGCAAACTCTATCCATAATTTCTTAACTCAAGAGTTTTTCCAATCTTGAGAAAAACCAATGATAACCCCAACTTGATCTCTTCTATAATCTCTACAAAGCTCCTTCAAAGATTAGCCTAAAGACCATTATGTACTTTTAAATAAATTAAATTTAAATAATAAGGTTAAATAGAGTATACTCCCAGTTAGAAGAACAACAGAAACAATTACTAAAAATATAATTGTAATTAATTATTATAAGAAATTAAAACTAATCATATAGTATATAAGGTTGTTAAGAAAATAATTAGATTACTACATAAAAAAATTAAAAGTTATTAGAATTTCTTTAACCTTAAATATTTTACATATTCAGTATTTCTAAAACAAAAAGTCTTTACAACAATTAGTGAAAACTTTAAACAAAGAATTAATTCTCTTAAAAGAAGAATACAACGAATTAATAGAATTCATCTACTTGTGAAAATAATTAGTTGCCAAATAAACTTTTACATTGCAAATTTAGAAACTCAAAATATGGACACTTAGTTAGTTTTCCGTTTTATTTCTTGACATTCTCTAACGAGAATTTAAAATGAATTAAATAATTAATTTTTTTAGTCGTATGTTATTAATAATTATATATGTAAATAATAATAATAAGACAAAATAGAAAATTAAAAACAATATTTATTTATAAAAATACAAAGAAACTAAAATTAAAAATTGAACTAAATAAATCTTTATTAAATCTAAAGACGACAATAAAAAGAACTGTAAACGACATTCTAATCAATCCCAGCACCATCTCTTGCATTCCTGGAGACCTGATTCACGCACTTAAAGTTCACACATTGTTCAGCTCAGCAAATGTGTGAAAAGAGTCGTTCTGAAACGTTTATCTATCTTTTTTGGTTCGTCTCCGAGAAAGAAGATAAAGCAAACAACTAACTTTTAACATTTCATTATATGATTAAAACCAACTTTGAGATGCCTGCAACTTCTTACTTGGTAAATAAGATGGCAGAGCTGTCAAATAATTGAATTGGTTTTGGAAGTTCATAATTTTGTCACAGTGATCAAGCTCAAGCAGATCACTGTAATAATGATGTACTTGACATTACTCTACCCAGATGAAGAAGAATAAAGTCCTGCTATGCATGGATTGGCATCAAATGCTGAAGTTGTGTACTACATTTTTCAAAACATGTTTAGTTTCCTTGGTGACGTCACAGGGAGCATTTTCAGGCATCGTGTTTGTTCTAGGAAGCTCAACTTTCCTTATAAAACAAACGTGTTTATTACAACATCAAAACCGCGTAAATCAACGGTGATCTGTCCTTGCTTTGGCCTCAGTCTGTTATGGTCTAAACTTAACTAACCCTTCTTGCAAGCATCCTACTTGTTGACTTTTTTACACCTAAAGAATAAGCAAAGATTGACATGTGAACGAGCGTCTCTTTTATCTCTAACAGATGTGAGGCGTGAAGTCCCTCTACCCTCCCAGCACGAGACGGATCATTTAAGCTAACCTTTTTAGTGTCTCATCATCCAATATGGTTTCTTAATAAGTTTGGTGATTTGGGGGTTACCTGTGCCAAAACAAGAGGTTTCCTTTTTTTTTTTTAAAGTAATTAACAGTGTATTCTTTTGTAATTTTGAACTTTGAGTGCGCATATCCTCTTTTTTTTATTGTTATCTATTTATCTTTCAGTGCTTTGACTCGTGTTGCTAATTTTCAGAGCACAAAATTTTGGACAGGATTGATATCACCTGTTTTGGTTCTTCTTTTCTCATTTGGTATGAGACCAGGAAAATCGAAGTGAAATACCCATTTTCTTATTCTCATCCCATCTGAGTCCAGCCGGTTGACCAAGTATTTTGTTTTGCTCGTCTGTTTTCTTCTTCCCCATACTATCCCTAAAAAGCCAACAAGCTCCAAAGCTAACAGCTTTGATCTACTTTTCTCTCAACAGCATCTCCAAGTTAGCATCTTTTTCTAATCTTATCATATTCTGCCCATTTGGGTTCTCTGATTTATCCTTCAAAATATCTGCTTTCTGTGTGAGAATCTCTGATCCAGATTCCAGAAATACTTGTAGGTGCATCTCACAAATATATTCATCCAGGTCTTTTGCTCGTTCCCTTTTCTTTTTCCTCCTATTCTTTTCGTCTATTAAAGTTCTGATCTTGACAGCTGGGAATTCAAGTATCATCCCCTCCTTTTCTTTTTCTGATCTTCCTACCTGGGTCTCTTTTTTGCACAACTTGGAAGGTCGTGACAAACAATGGGTCATTGTTTTAGCAAAGAAAATGAATCTCAGGCTCAGAGGTATAATGCTCCTCGTGGGGTGAACTATAATCAAAAAGTTCATGAACCTGCTGCTTACCAGTCGAAACCTCAACCTCAGCAACAAGGGCACCAATTACCTGTTCAACAACCAGTACAAGCCCCATGGAAACCAACTGTTCCAGTTCCCAGTCCTAAACCAGCAATTAAAGCAGACACAATTCTTGGAAAACCACATGAAGATGTCAAGTTGTTCTACACGATGGGGAAAGAACTGGGTAGGGGTCAATTTGGTGTAACTTATCTTTGTACCGAGAATTCAACTGGAAAACAATATGCTTGTAAGTCAATATCCAAGAGAAAGCTTGTGACCAAGAATGACAAGGAGGACATGAAGAGAGAAATCGCAATAATGCAGCATTTGAGTGGGCAGCCCAATATTGTTGAGTTTAAAGGTGCTTATGAGGACAAGCAATCCGTGCATCTTGTAATGGAGATTTGTGCTGGTGGTGAATTGTTTGATAGGATTATAGCCAAGGGGCATTACAGTGAGAAGGAAGCTGCGGAAATTTGTAGGTCTATTGTGAACGTTGTTCATATATGCCACTTCATGGGGGTGATGCATAGGGATCTTAAGCCTGAGAACTTCTTGCTTTCTAGTAAAGAGCCAAATGCTCTTCTGAAGGCTACTGATTTTGGGCTCTCTGTGTTTATTGAAGAAGGTATTTTCTAGCTTGTAATTGCAGAATTGTTGCTTTCGATGCGCTTAAGAAATAGCATAATTAATAGGCAATGCCCAATTTTGTGTTAGTATATGCTAGCGGAGTTTATATAATTGTGCATTTCGCTTGACATCTCTGATTTTAGCATTTTGGTTTTGCCACATTTAGATAATAATATGGCGGTAATCCAGAGCCTAAAGAAGAATCTGTATTCTTTGGTGTATGCCATCGCCTTTTATATTGTGGAGTGCCTATTTCAGTCTACAACTTTATGAAGGGTAGATTAGTTAGAGAACTTGTATTTTGTATTAATAATTAAACCAGCAGCAGCCATGGCTCTTATCATTTTCGTCTTTAGTGCCACATAGGAAGGCATATCTACATGAATGATGCTGGACCTGCGAAGAATAGGAGAATTGGGCAAATATCTATTATTTACTATTCCAAGCGTAAACTAATTTCTATCCAGTTTCAGTTTTAAGTAGTGTAAGAAGCTGTGCTCTCCTTTACAGCATGTGCAATCATTATGTTTGTGGCTGAATGGCTTGTTTTGGATTTTCATATCAATGGCATGAGCATTCTATATTATACAAATGCATGCATGATTTCTTTCTTCAAAAGAAATTTCTGCCAAGGTTTCATTCTGTACTCTTACTGGATTCATTATTCCCATGCATTTTTGTTAACCTTCTAGCATCTCACATCACTGCCCCTTTTGTAGTAAATTATGAAATTGCCTTTCCAAATTTATTTGATTCGTTGTCAATAGATGTCAATATTCATGTCCCTATATGTTATGTGGCATATGCTGCAGAACGATCATAGTCATCAATAACTTTGGATGATAAACCTAGAATATACTTTGCGCAGGGAAGGTATATCGGGATATCGTTGGAAGTGCGTACTATGTTGCTCCCGAAGTATTAAGGCGCAGATATGGAAAAGAAATCGATATATGGAGTGCAGGAGTTATACTGTATATTCTGCTTAGTGGTGTGCCTCCATTTTGGGCAGGTAAATGATAACGCCTAGCAGAAATTACTGCAATTTGCATGATATCCTTGCTTTAGTAAGTGACATCATGTTTTGGAGCTTGACATAATTCTTTTTTTAAAATCAAATTTCCGAATTTTGTGAATAAGTATGCTCATTGTTGATCCTTAAATCCGTTGCAGAAACTGAAAAGGGTATATTTGATGCCATTTTACAAGGAGAGATAGACTTTCAAAGTCAACCATGGCCCACTATATCGAATGGTGCGAAGGACTTGGTTCGTAAAATGCTAACCCAGGACCCAAAGAAAAGGATTACTTCTGCTCAAGTCCTAGGTATTGATTTCCACAATCAATAGCTCTTTCCCCCTTTCCATATCGTTCTTCCTGTTGCTGTCAAATTGTTTCTCAGTTTTTAAAATGGGTTGCCTTTGAAAAAGTCAAAGAATATTGTGACGTTTTTCACTGTATTGACATACTCTGATAATTGACATTGCTTTATAGAAAAGCTGGTTGATAATAATGATCCTTTCAAAATAAAATGTTAGTTCCTCTTTGTCAATACTTTTTCTGCAAAGTCAGGATAGTTTCTGGTTGAATACAGGACTTAAAGTGGTTCTAATAAAGGGTGAATTAAATTAGCTTTACTACTCTGGTATTTTAGCTTCAAGAACTTCTGACAGTTCAAAATTTTGTTGTTGTCTTAGAGCATCCATGGCTAAAGGAAGGTGGAGAAGCATCAGACAAGCCAATAGACAGTGCTGTCCTCTCCAGGATGAAGCAATTTAGAGCAATGAACAAGCTTAAGAAACTTGCACTTAAGGTAGGTCAGCAAATCGATTTAGCTGGATAGTTTCTGCTCTGAAAATCAGGGAGATAAAATCCATGTAAACGATGAAATGCATCCCAAAAAAAGAAATTGTGATGAACGCATTCAGTGGGTGGTTTACATTGGTGCGCTAATTGTTCTGTAGGTCATTGCGGAAAATCTTTCTACTGAAGAAATTCAAGGGCTAAAGGCAATGTTTGCAAACATAGATACTGACAACAGTGGTACAATCACCTATGATGAACTTAAGAGTGGCTTGGCTCGACTTGGATCAAAGCTTACGGAAGCTGAAGTGAAGCAGCTTATGGAGGCTGTAAGATTTTTCTCAACTCACACATTCCCTGCAATAGTTGCTGAAACATTATCCAGAAAAACCTCACATTATCTGTTTATCATTCAGGCTGATGTTGATGGAAATGGATCGATCGATTATATTGAATTCATCACTGCCACTATGCATAGACATAGGCTAGAAAGAGATGAGCATCTTTACAAAGCCTTTCAATTCTTCGACAAGGATAACAGCGGGTGAGTTTCATCAGAAGCCCTTTATGAAAAATGTTTTGTTTGTACTATTGTGATTGATCATTTAACATTTTTGTTAAATCTTAAGAAATGTAATTATGTTTTGATTTTGTGGAGAGGTTCAAATTGAGGAAGTCCATGTTTTAAATGTACCTGAGGCGGAAGCCAGCGGTAGGTATCAGCTCATTTGGACTTAATTTTGGGGAAATTTTGCAGGTTCATCACAAGAGATGAGCTAGAGACAGCCATGAAAGACTATGGGATGGGAGATGATGCAACAATTAGAGAGATAATCTCTGAAGTCGATACAGATAATGTAAGCTAATTATGGTGCTGTTGCTATAAGTTGCTTCGTCCCTCCTTTGTTTTTCTTTATCCTTAATTCATTTTGTGGCGGTGGTGCTAATTGTTTATGGGTTTACAGGATGGTAGGATCAACTATGAAGAATTCTGTACGATGATGAGGAGCGGAACCCAGCCACAGGCGAAGCTTTTCTAGATCTAAATGAAACAGTTGATATGCACTTGGAAGACGGTGGATGGAGAGGAACTTACCACCGAACCTGAAGCCGTTTTGTCATATGTTTCCAATATCTTCAACCGACCCTAATTACGACATTTTTTAGCTGGTAGTAAGCGTGAGCCCTGGTTTGTTTGGGATTTAGATTACGAGAGCTTTGCATGTCTGTTTTCTTCTTTGTGCTTCCAAACGACCTGCTTACTTTATTTTGTACCTTTTTTATGAGCAAGTAGGATGCAATGGTTTCATATGCTTCTTCTAAGTTGTCTCAACAGAACAGACGCTGTATTGTCATGAGAAGGTAGAATCAAGTAAAATTTTAGTAAGCCTGATTTGATTTCTATAATCATGACTTTGGAGACTCAAAACCATTTTCCCGAGTTTAAGATTGACCTCAATTTCCCCACAAATCTCTAAAATTTGGACTTAACGAGGAAGCATCAAACCTTAACATTGTTGAGACAAAACATTCTTCAGACATCAAAATCTTAATTTGCGAGCCAATTGGGATTTGCATCTTCTTCAAGCTTACCCTTCAGTAGGATCCTCATATCCAACTTCGCTGCTCAACAAATCGAGAAAGAATCAAGCGCCCAAGTGTAGAGAATCAAAACCTAAATCCAGAAAATTTGCAAAATGAAGCAATGAAATAAAGGATAGATATATATCATACGCTCGAAACTGCAACCAAACTTATTTAAAAACATCCATAGTTATTGCCATTCCTGATGGAACTCCCTGACTGCATTCCATTAAAATCATCATCTAATAACAAAAAGAATGGGATGAAAGGAAAGAAACAGAGTCAAATCCCAAAAAAGCAAAAGGCAACTAGATAGAGAACCAAACACTACTTTTATGCTGTTAAAATTTTGGTGGACGGCTTATACGGAATAACAAACAATTTGCTATTTTTTCTTCTTCTTCTTCTTATTGCTTTCTTTCTGTATCAATTCATGCTCTAGTTCCTTGCTTCTTGTTACACTATAATTTTAGTTTGCAATAGTTGTTAGAAATATATGGACTAATATAATCACAACGTTAATTTCATATGCATAACTATTAATTGAATTACCTAATGTATGTTTAATAACCATAATAGGATGGTTAATAATTTACTAATTGCATTTGAGGTACATGGTAGTATCCTAATAACTATATGTTGACCTATTAAACTATAGTTTATAAAATTCCTAAAATGACACAATTAACCTATTCTACTCTTTAGGGTAGAACATATTATAAGACATAACATATGGTGAGATTGTGTAAAATATATGGTATGTGGGTGTGAGAAAGAACATTGGGTCTTCTCAGTAGCGGATCTACAATGGGCAAGTGGGGGCACTTGCCCCCACTGCCTTCAACAGATTTCTTTTTAAAAAATTATTTTTTTAAATTTTGCCCCCATAAAAAAGATAAAATTTTATTCTTATTAAAATTTTACCCCATTAAAAATAAAATTTTATCCCTATTAAAATTTTGCCCTCACTCAAAAAAAATTCTGGATCCGCCACTGGGTCTTCTACCATTAGCTCTTTATTACACAAAGTGTTCTTGGTTGTTCTTATTTTTGATAGGTTGTGAAAGATGGAGAGGAACCATCAAGACTCTATCCTAAGCATTGGAGGTATGTCATTTTCATTGTGTTGTTATGCCCTAAATAAAATGTTGATCTTGGTTGTGTGATGTTAATGAATGCATCTGTTATTTTTTAGCAATTGGTATCAGTGCATGGTCATTTGATTTTAGGGCTCATTTTTTTGGTATACCCATTTTTTCAAATCGGTTTTTTAACAAAACAATGACTTCGAAATATTGAGTTGAGGCTCAGAAAATGTTGTTGGTTGACGTTGTTGCCTTTTTCCTTTGTTTTGGACAAAAAATCACAATTTTTTGGGTGAATTTTGTGAAAAGTTTTGTGTTTTCTTCCATGGTTGAAATGGGTTTGTTGTTTTCAGATTTTGAAGCACTTTTGGCCGAAATGGATACGAGAAATCCATAGAGCGATAAAATGGAAGAAAACGCCTCCAAAATTGTCGAAAACCAAGGTTGGGAGAGGAAGATACAGTCGGGTCGACCCGCCGACCTAGATGGTAGGCGTCGTCCCAACTTGGGTCACCCGCTGGTCAACCCGTGGATCCGTCTCCCTAATAACGTTTTTCTTTTTTATTTATTTTTTATTTAAAAAAATTCTGCATATGGCATGTGTATGGTCCTTTTTGGACCATTTTTCATTTTTTGCTCCATTTTTAATTCTAATTTTCTTATATGTTTATGCACAAGATTAATTAGTATTTTTATTTGATAATTCTAATTGTTTTAATTTTATTGTGGAATAAACATGATTATTTGTCGACAATAGTGCATGCTTATTTTTACCTGTCGTAGAATTGAGCATGTGAAACTATTTATGATGAGGAAAATTTTTAAAATATTGATGTATGTTTAAAATTTTGTGTTTTCCTCTAAAATAACGTTAAGATTCATACAGGTAATTAATTATCCTGTCAATAATTACTATTTAGTAGAATGCTCAATATAGTGAAGAAATTTTATTGAAATATTATGAACCGTACAATTTTCTATCCTTTCGATAGTATATTGATGATTTGGTTGTAATATTTAATAAATTGTTCTTACTTGTGAATGAGTTCTATATTTGTATAAAAACACTCTAGCTTGAATGATATAAATAATTTTGAGAAAAAGAGCACGAATTGCATAATTTTGTTTTAACATGCATATTATAGTTATTGCTCTTGGTTCTCGTTTAACTTTAAGCAATCCGAGAGTCTTTGCTATCTTGACGTTGAATGGTACGAACTACAAATAGTGGGTTGAATCTCTCATGATGAATTTAACTATTATACGAATAGACTTGGCGGCCTTGAGAATTGATCCACCACCTGAACTCGTTGATAATGCTACTGAGAAGGAAAGGAAATCCTATGAGGAGTGGGAGTACTCTAACCAATGTTGATTGATGATTACGAGGTATCACATGGATGAGTCCATTCATGATAGTATTCCCGAGGCTGATAATGCAAAGGATTTTCTTGCTGCTATTAAGAAGAAGTACATAAAGTTCTTAAAGAATGAAAAGAATGAGTACTTAAACATGCTTCATCACACCATTTATGATGGTGCAAGTGACATTAGAGCTCACATCGACAAGCTCATGGGTTGTTACTATAAGCTTAAGGCTATAGATATTGACCTTAGTGAGGATTACATGGTATGGTTTGTGATGGGGACTCTTCCTTCTAAATTTGATTCGATCAGATCAAGCTATAATGCTTAGAAAGAGCAATGGACTGTTGAGGAGATGACTGTTATTCTTGTCAAGGAAGAGGATGACATGAAAAAGGGAAAGATAAGAAGCATTTCCATTATGATAAACCACAACAATTCTCAAAAGAGAAAGTTCACTTTTAATAGCTCAAGTGACCAAAAGCCTTTCAAGAAGAAAGTTGTTGATCCTAAAGGAAGTGGATAGGTGAGCTAATCTTCTGTTAGTCAGAAGAATAAGTTTATCAAAGAGAAGTACAACTTTTGTCGAAGTTTTGGATACAAGAAAGCTGATTGTCGAAAACTCAAAGCTCACTTAGAGAAGAAAGGTAGTTGTCTTGTGATGGTTTGTTTAGAATCCAATGTTATTGATGTTCCCTTAAATACTTGGTGGTTAGATACTGGAGCAACAATTCACGTTACCAATTCTTTGCAGAAACTGAAAAGTTGAAGAAGGTCGACTAGTTCTGAGCAACATGTGTACATAGGAGACGATACCAAATTCAAAGTTGAATTTTTTGGGACAGTTGAACAATAGTTAAATACAGGACATCTTTTAGTATTACATGATGTCACTTATTTAACCTCTACTAGAAGGAACTTGATTTTTGTATCCATTTTGGATAGATTGGATAGACTAGGTTATAGTTTTCTTTTTGAAACTAGAAAACTGACTTTTTATTGTGACTCTCCTTTGGTAGGAAATGAAATTTTATGTGAAAATTTATACAAACTTGAGTTGAATGATGTTGTTACTGTTGCTTCTTCCTCTTCTCTTAATGTTGTTGTTGGTTCCAAACGTATGAGGTTGGATTTGAGATCTTCTATGTTATGGCATAAACGTTTAGGCCATATTTCTAGAGACAGAATGGAGGTTGGTAAAAGATGGTGTGCTTCATAATCTTGATTATTCATATTTCACTGCCTGTGTTAATTGTATTAAAGGAAAGTTGACCATCAAGGTTAGAAAATGCAAAACAAACAGGAGCTTAGAATTGTTAGAGTTGATTCATACTGATATATATGGACCATTGATTCCACCTGCTATGGGTGGTTATAAATACTTCATCACTTTTATTGATGATTTTTTTTTCAGGTATGGTCATATGGAACTCATTCGTGAAAAATCTGAATCTTTTGAGGTATTTAAGATTTTCAAGACAAATGTTGAGCTTCAAGAAATCAAGGTGGTTAATTTTGACAGAGG
Organism: Erythroxylum subrotundum; assembly: GCA_027563845.1. NCBI lineage: Eukaryota > Viridiplantae > Streptophyta > Magnoliopsida > Malpighiales > Erythroxylaceae > Erythroxylum > Erythroxylum subrotundum. The sequence goes on along the minus strand of JAOQMQ010000005.1, from coordinate 19,246,902 downwards.
TGGAGAGTCTTATAGGCATTATGATGAGAGTGGAAAGAATCTAGGGCCTTTTATTAGATATTTTCAAGAATGTGATATTGAAGCTAAATATATAATGTAGAAACACCTTAGCAGAATGGAATCGCTGAAAGAATGGAGGTTGGTAAAAGATGGTGTGCTTCATAATCTTGATTATTCATATTTCACTGCCTGTGTTAATTGTATTAAAGGAAAGTTGACCATCAAGGTTAGAAAATGCAAAACAAACAGGAGCTTAGAATTGTTAGAGTTGATTCATACTGATATATATGGACCATTGATTCCACCTGCTATGGGTGGTTATAAATACTTCATCACTTTTATTGATGATTTTTTTTTCAGGTATGGTCATATGGAACTCATTCGTGAAAAATCTGAATCTTTGGAGGTATTTAAGATTTTCAAGACAAATGTTGAGCTTCAAGAAATCAAGGTGGTTAATTTTGACAGAGGTGGAGAGTATTATAGGCATTATGATGAGAGTGGAAGGAATCTAGGGCCTTTTATTAGATATTTGCAAGAATGTGATATTGAAGCTAAATATATAATGTAGAAACACCTTAGCAGAATGGAATCGCTGAAAGAAGAAACCACACACTTCTTGATATGTTGCGGTGTATGTTGATTCATTCTAGTTTGCCTGAATTTTTATGGGGTGAGGTGTTGAAGACAACTGCTTATATCTTGAATCAAGTACCTAACAAGTCAGTCTCAAAGACTCCGTATGAGTTATGGTCAAGTAAGAAACCAAGCTTGCGCCCATTTTCATGTTTTGGGATGCAAAGCAGAAGTGAGGCCTTATACTCCACAATTTAAGAAGCTTGATCCGAAAATCATTAGTGCTACTTTGTAGGCCACACCATTGGATCAAGGAATTCTAGATTTTATTGTCCATCTCACACGACTAGAATTATAGAATCAAATAGAGTTGTCTATTTTGAAGATGAATTTGGTTCAAGTCAAGGATCAAGAGAAATTGTATTCAGGGAAAAACGTATTCTAGTCCCTGTACCTATCGCTTCCTCTTCTACTAATGACCCTATGATTGAACAGATTCCAATAGAATCTCATGATAAACCTCAGAATCAAGTACAGGATGAAGTCATTGATATTAGGAATGATGAATTGTTGTCAGGAGATCACAAAAAACACGTAGACCTGCCATTCTTGATGACTATATTGTCTATTTATAAGAACATGATTTCATTGTGGGAGATAATACTAAACTAGTCAATTTTCAAGAAGCCATAAATAGTCCTAAATCTGCGTTATGGATGAATGCAATGGAAGATGAGATGAGTTCCATGTCACAAAATAGAGTTTGGGAATTGGTTGAACTACCTAAAGGTTACAAACTCATTGGGTACAAGTGGGTTTACAAAATCAAACATGACTCAAGTAGACAAGTAGAAAGATATGAGGCTAGAATTGTGACTAAAGGCTACAGCTAAAGAGAAGGGATTGATTTCAAAATAATCTTCTCACCAGTTTCTACCAAAGATTCACCGCGAATCATCATGACTATAATTGCTCATTTTGATTTGGAACTCAATCAAATGGATGTTTATAGGACCACCTTTGTGGATGAAAGTGTTGGTTAAAAAGGGAATCATTTGGTGGCAAGCAGTGTTTTGAAGCCCGGACCGGTCATCGAATCGGAGGCTTTACTAGTCACCGGTTTGATCGGTTCGACCAATTCAACCACCGGTCGAACCGGTGTGACGTCATAATTATGCAATAATTATATTTAATTATATATAATATTAATAATATTAAAAAATACAAAAATATACCAAAAAATAATAAAAAATAAAAAAAATTATTGAATCAGTGGGACCGGTTCGACCGGTCAATTGACCGATTTTGACCGATTCTCACTGGTTCAATTAAAAATCGATTTTTAAAGGTGAACCGAACCAAATAGTCGACCGGTCACCGATCGAACCGACCGGTCCGGTCCAATTTTCAAAACACGGGTGGCAAGGATAAAACTATTAGTGATTACAATAGGAGGTTGAACGTGTCATATTAAATTTAACATTTAATTAGTCCATATTTAATATTCATACTATGTATATTTCGTTCTTATCTTTTAACCGAAATTTAATAGAAAGAATTTTTCCAAAGAACTAAAAACTATAAAGAATTGTTTTCGAGAATTTTAAAGATTAAAGAAAATTTTTAACATTTATTAAACTACAAGAGATTTTTATATCTTTCACCCTAAAATATATCATTAACTAAAAATAACATGAATCTGGACAACATTGGAATTCATGTGCTGTGACTATTCCATAAAAGACTTCAGTTAAAATTCCTCTTCTTGGGAAAATATTGCAAGAAAGTGCAACTTATGATCACAACTTCTAAGAGTAAATTCGGGAAAAAGACCTGCACCCTACTTATGCTCGGATAAAGAAATTATGCAAATTTGACCACCCTCAGCAATCCCAAATACTTAAAGAACGTGATTTAAGATACAGGAATCTGGTGCGGGCATGCGTCTTCTATATGATGATGGTACTTGCCAGCGCTGGAACATGTTAAAACCAGTCACAAAGAATTGAAGTGAATCCACTTACGGTGAGGGTCAACTCCAATATGGATCACCAATAGCATAGTAATATCATGTTGGGGGTTGCCAAGTCCCTGGCTTGAAGGTTGCACCAGATCCAGTTGGTTCCGTGGACCTGAACAATAGTTCATTCAATATAGAAATATCATCTTGATAGACATTCTCATGAATGCAATTATTGAAGAGCAACTACAGTATGACACAGCTTCAGTATATCTACAAGCTACAAGGTTTATAAATATGGAACTCTGATTTCCCCGTTTGTTCCCTGTTCAACACATTTACATATTCTACACTTACTCTGGAATTGGTTCTTCTGTTTCTCTCTTTTCCTCTGCTGTTCTTTGCCTGCAAAACATGATAAATAACATGACAGCATTGAAAAGCAGCTTCTTTTCCATGTATTTAGCGGGCAAATTCAATTACTGGCAATAAACACCTCTAGGATTCAAATGTTAAACGATCAGATATTGCAAAAGGTGAATCCTTTAAGTTCTACACTTTATCAAAAGTAGAAATTAACAGTATAAATATAAAATATTGTTTAAGATGTTTTAGTATCTCAAGCTACAAAAGAGAGCAATTGTAAAAATGTGCAAGCTCAC